>JBBPQC010000338.1:0-23210 GCA_038092295.1 Leccinum arenicola
CGTTTGATCGCTACAAGATTGCACTACATAGTTCTGTATTTTATCAACACGGCTATATAGGAGGGCTTTAAATTGGATTGTGCTATATAGGTCGTGGCTTATTGGATCGTGGAGATTCGTGCTATATAGGTTGTGGCTAATTGGATTGTGCTACAGCTGTCTATATAGAACATGATTTGTAAACTACAGCTACATAGTGCTATATAGCCTATATAGCAGTGACGTGCTACAGGCACGATCACTTTTTCCTGATGCTGTATCCGAGAACTTGAAGAAAGCCTCCTTGAGTGGTCAGGATGGGCTTCGAGATCTCAGGGAGAATCTGGGATGGATCGAAGCGCGGCACGTCCGACTGAACGTTCAAGACAAGACTCATAATCCGCCAATGCCAACGCGCTCCACCACGACATGTAAGAAGGCGCATCGTCCGTCTCGTCTTTCGCTCCCGGACCCGAGTGCCTCACCGCGACACGACTCATGCCCCCGGTGCTCCCTCTCCCTCCCGGCTCCTCGTTCCGTTGGAGTGCCATGGCCGACGCCAGGCCACTTGCGCCTCTCGCGACGAGCGCGGACCTGGTCTTCCCGGTGAGTCATGTCAGTCATTTCTCTCTCCTCTTTCGCTTTCGCCGTGGTTCGCGCTTCGATCTTGCTCTGGGCGCGTGACACGAGGTCGCGGACTCGCGGTGGTTGGGTGGCGCGGCCCGGTCGATCGATCGCGATCAGGTCGTGACGGGTCTCGTCGCAGCCATATGATGTACTACTTACTGCATTTGGTATTGAGTCAGATAGTAAACAGGTGCCAAATAAGTACAAGTTTATAGGGAGCCCGGCCATCGTCTGCTGCAAGAAACCTGTTGATCATTCGCGCAAGCCCATGTCTCAGTCTGAGTTACCACTACGTGCGGTCATTGCTAATATAGTCACTCTCGCCAACACTGAGCGTGCCACGCTTCCCTGCTTGGCCGAACTCGCTGACCATGCCTTCGCCCTCGCCGATCAGCAAGCTGGCAATGACACAAGCAACGCTCCTTCAGGAATCTGCACCAAAAATCGCCAGGCAAGGATACTATACTCTGTGGAAGACAGAGCGGAACTCCCAATCAAAGTGGTCTTGTACTGGCAGGATGTGCCTGCGGTGCAAATCCAGCGAGTGGTCGTCAACTTGCAGACAGAGACCGTGCAATGCGAGGGCAAACCTAGTCTTCCCATAGAAATGCGGCAGATCGAGCGTATTCGACAAGAGATCAAGCTATATCTGCAGGAGTCGTTGCAGAGACTGGCTGTTATATGGAAACCATGGAAGGCACCCAAAGTTCACTGCGATGCTTGGCAGGTGAGGTGTTTTTTCTTTTCTTTTCTTTTCTTTTGTCTGACCTAACTAATTTGTGTCAGGACTTTTTGAAATGTCTCGAATCGAATGGTATTTCCTCTGCCCAGTCACAAGTCTGCGCCAATTCTCCTTTCTTCGAGAAGTCATGTCCGTCATGCGAGGTGTCAACGACGCTGTGCACATCCTGTCACGCCGTCATTTGCTTGAGTTGGGATTGTCCTGTGTCCCGGCTCATTCCATTCCAGTCATGTTCCCGCGATACCTATACGGCCGCCTGTCTGCCTTGCTTACAGCCTGAGAACGCACGGGCCATCCCGCCTCCGAGTCTCGGTCAATGTCCCAATTGCAATCTCTGGTTCTGTAATCGCGAGCTGACGTGGTGCTTGGGCCGACCCAAAAAGACTCTGAACGAGACTCCAAGTGACACCACACGTGGGATGTCAAGCAGGGTGGTTCGAGAGCACCCACCCAGGCCTATTGTGTGTTCTTACTGCAACCAGGGTCAAGCCACGTCAGAATGCTACAATGGAGGATGTTGGTCGAGGATAAGACAAGTTGGAAGTCCAAGAATCTGCCAATCATGCACCCCTGGGGGTGGGATCTCGTGCGCGTGCGAACGTGGTTGGATCTGCGACCACTGCAAGGGGCCTCCGATGGCAGACTGTCTCAAGCAGTGCCCGCAATGCAAGCGGGCGTTTTGCGTCCGCGGGTGCAAGTACATCGGTTTCTGCACCCAATGCCGTCGGACAACGGTGTGCGACGACTGTGCGGAAGAAGACCGGAGTTCGTTTGCGGGGCTGGACGGGCCAGAGGTTCAGGAGGCGGTGCGCGCATGTCAGACCGGTTCCTGCTCGAAGAAGTTTTGTGAGGAGTGCCTGGAGGGGTATAGATGCGCTGAATGCAACCAGACGGATTGCGGTGAGTGCCTGGAGGGCAGCTGGTGCGGGGACTGCGACCGCTATTTTTGTGAGGTGTGTGCGAAGTATTGGAGTTCATGGCTGCTGTACAGGTATTGCATCGACTGCAGCCTTTCCTATTCCGAAGTGAGTGATTAGTAGATCTAATATCGATCAAGTATCACGAGTTTGTTATTTTACTTGATCGCCATCATGCCAATAGGGGCTGAAAACCCGTTTACATAAACATGAGCGCGGCATCTTCGGGAACCTTCAAGTTCAACAACGTCCAAAATTGACCAGTCCAGCTGCAGTTAAGTACTAGCCCAGTGTCAATAGTAGGCATTAGTCCGAAGTTGAAAGCAGGCGCGTCGTTCTCTCCTGCAGACCAGCCCCGTCCATGTGAAATTGTGAATCGTGATAGTAAGCATCCCCATCTGGTTTGAAGCGCAAGCCGGGCATCCGGGACAGCGAAGGCGCACCCGGCGATCGGTTCACAGCGCGTCGGAGGAGGGACACGGTATGATCTTCCTCTCACTGCGCTGTCATTCCCTGACCGTTTGATAGGCCTTTCTTTCAATGCTGACTTCACAATTGACCCATCCTGTTTTTGACCAGACCTTCCACCCGGTAAGAAAATCACTTTACTACACGGCCTCGTACGCTTCTTTATTTGACTCATTTCCAGGGAACAATTATTCTGCAGTCGTTTCTCAAGCGCTCCTCAAGCACTCGAATTCCCTCACGAGTCGGATGCCAAGGACCCCTTCCGCATATTCGATCTTCCACGGCGGAATCTATTGTTCGAGGTCAGTTTGTATCGTCAACATGTAATATAGCATTAGTCTGATGCTCTCCCTTCAGTTCCAGCTGTTCCGTAGTGTGCGGCATCACTATCGATGTCGTTAACAGACTCGACGTCGCCAGTCAGTCGCCTAGTGCCAACCACCGACTCGTTTCAGTACGTTGGACAAATTCTCTTTCCATTCATCATCCTAATACTCCCTCAGCCGGTCCTAGTACTGGATGCAGAAACAGCGCCCTGCTACTTCAGGAATTACAGTACTGCCATACGACTGGATTGTTCTCTACCTCCTTCGAGGTGTGTTGTCTCTGTCGATCAACCATTTCGTTTCGCTCATTCCTGTCCCGTTATAAATCTCGTCAACTCTACAGCCACTTATGCCTACGGCCCTCGCACACGCCTGTATCAGCAGGCTACAGCGTCTATTGAACGTAAGCAGCCGGTGACTGACCAGACAGCATAAAAACGATAGTGGACGTCGAGCTAGAACGCATAGCAACGATACCAACAGGAACCTTCCTTTCCGGACATGTTAGAGCAGGCATCAAGGAACGAGCCTTGGCGCCGACCATCTTGGTGGCTTTGATGGAGGAATCACAGAGTAAACGGAGTGAGACCTTCACCTGCGTATACATTCTCCGCCTCGATTAATTGAACAGATTCCCTGTCCTATTGGCTCTCGGTCATTTCCAATCTATTTATTGCAAGACCAAGTACATAGATCCTCATTTCTCTACCATCAAGCCCTACCGCCTCTCCATACCACGCCTCCGCTAGTCCGTACTACGAGCAAGCCTGCACGTGACGACTCAGTTAGCTGCGAACCTCGAAAAAAGGTCTCTGCGATCCCCTCGCATGGCGGTGCTGCCCTCTGCCAACCTTGTTCGCTTGCCAATGTCAACGCACGATCGTTCGGCCATCTTGGCCTTCCCAACAGAGACGATATTGAACATCCTCCGCTTTCTAGATCCCCTAGACCTCATTCGTTTAAAATCCGTACGTCTCCCTCAAGATCAAAAACTCACCATTCACCCAGATCACAGATATCAAAACTCTTCCATGCAATCATCCACGACCTCACACTCTGGCGCAATGTGTACACCGAGACACGTACCCACCTCCCACTCCCGCCGGGCCCCTACCCCTGGCAATCTGGCCACTTTCTTAAACGCGCCCTCCTCAACTCCACGCGCCTCGCGCACACATGGACGACCACACCGTTCGCAGCCCAGTCTTATGTTGTCCCGCGTCAAACCTTCGGGTCGACAGGGTTCGTGTCGGCGTCAAGCTACGACGAAGTCGGTCGGATTAAATGTGTCGCCGGGCGGTGGGTTATCACGGCTCGGAGCCGGAGTATGCGTGACACAGTCGCCACGGAACTTTGGTTGCACGATATCAAGTCCGGCAGAGATCAGATTCTGTGGGAGTATCGTGACAACGGCCTGGAGTTAGGCGCATTGTCTGCAACCTCCTTGATGACCTCACAAGCCCATCTTGTCTATGTCGTCGTTCGTTTCGGGTTGGGGAGGGTCGAGGATCCTGTGTGCGTGACTCTGCTTATGCCTTTTACTCCGGCTGTGTGGGTGTAAGTATCTACATCTCTTCTCATCCTGTTCTTTACAGGAAACTACTCGAGTTTGTTGCTGACGACGACACGGGACACCTATCGGGCCCGACGCACACGCTTGATGTCCTGCCATGGTGTCTGCCGCGAGAAGCATTCACCCCGGGCCTCCGCATTACACGCACCAACGACTGTGGCTCGAGCGGCAACACACCTGCTTCGTATGCCTACATCTCGCTCTGCCCGGTCGGAAACCTCACGCGCTCGTTCCTCTTTGACGCGCGCACTCATCGGTTTTACAAGTTTCCCCGATTTCGGACGCAACTGGTGAGTCACTCGTCAATTGTCCTCGCCGGTTTGCCCGACGACTCAAAGGGAATAAAATTCATGTTCACACCGCTCTACGCGTTTCGGGTTTATAGGATATACTGATGAACGACTGGTGGCCGCGGACGTTCACAGTCTACTTTACGCCAACGCACCTCTTCGTGCTCATCCGCGCCTATTACTCCTAGGGAGTCGGCCCTTCAGAAGTCCAGACATTTGCCATCCCAAATACGGATGTCAATCGCACAAAGCGTGGGCGCGATCGTGAGCGCAACCGCGACCACAACTCGAATCTGGGTTCGCCCAGCGCCGGTACGGGTGCTGACACCGACACCGACACCGCCGCCGCCGTCAGTGAGCTCCGCTTGACGCACGAGATGTTGATGCGCGACCCGACGGTCAATCCGATATCGCTCGTGCTCGTATATAGCTGGACGGATGCGCTAACGACGACGACGACGCTGAGGTCCATACATTCGGTTGCCACTGAGGCGAGGAGCGGGGACGGGGACGGGGACGTGTGTTTTGCGTATATGGACTACGTGCTGCTTGCTGAGGAGGACAACAGAGACGATACAGGCAACGAAGACAACGAGCACCCGGATCTCTCCACGATCGTGCGCAGCGCCAAGCGTGTGCTCCCGATCAACGTCGTTTCCTCGCGCCAGCTGTTCACATTGCACGGGTCGTGGAAGTGGAACCTCTTTGGCGTGTCGCCTAACGGAATCGTGAGAGGGATATGTCACGTCTCGTTGTCGAAGGAAGACGGTACAAGGAGTACAGTCGCATACAAATTCACCGTGGACGCGTCCGCAGCCGACTCCGTTACTGCTGTCGTCGGAAACGCGTCGGCAGGGTGGGGGTTGACGCACACGATAATGGGCAACGACTACGCGATGGACGAGGTGCACGGGCGGATGTGGTACGTCCATTATAGTCCACACGAGAACCGGTGCCGCGCTGTCGTCGTTGAGTATCAGTAACTTGGAGTCACTACGTGACCGATTAAAATCGACACACCATAGTACGGTACCGGTGGTACACCATGTCAGTCAGTTTGGTAGTTCAGTCTCGCCCATTCCACAGGCGAGAGGAGGGAGGAATATGAACCGAAAAAAGTACACGTATCATGTACATGATCAGCGACAAAGGAAACGGAGGGAAAAGTAAAGGAGGAGGATGATCGGTTCTGCAGCCAGACTCGCAGGGGGGAAGGACTTCAAATTTCTCGGTAGGGTCCATCTACGTTAACTGTACCGCACCGCCGTCCATCCCTGCGGGTTGGCACCTCCGGCATGTTACAAATATATGAACTGGCAGATGCGAATCATGCGATGAACTTCTCGCTGTTCGGCGAAAAGGTGACACGGAACATCTCTGCCGTTGTTGTTGTATACACATACACGTTCGCTTTGTAGAATACATTCTTCTTGATGTGCTAGTAGGTATTCGAATTGTTCGAGGTGGGCCCGTGCGATAGCTTCGAGTCTTGCAGATTGTCCTGTGGGCATGCCAATCTGATCAAGCCTGAGCGCTCGAATCCAATCTGGTACTTACTAGCTACCCATTCGTTAGGAGTCCATCAGGACCGAACAAGAACAAGCTGCACGTTTCGCGTGCAAATTCAAAGTCAATTTCTCATCCAGGTAAGGGAACTTCTTACTGCATTTGGTATTGACACATTCAAGTTTTATAGGAGCCCATAGCTTCGACTCCGTCCACCACCATCGTCTGTCCGGTGCCACTGCAAGAAACCCGCTGATCATTCGCGCAATCCCATGTCTCATTCTGAATTACCACTACGTGCGGTCATTGCTAATATAGTCACTGGCGCCAACACTAGTACTGAGCGTGCCACGCTTCCCTGCTTGGCCGAACTCGCTGACCATGCCTTCGCCCTCGCCGATCAGCAAGCTGGAAATGACCCAAGCAATGCTCCTTCAGGCAAAAATCGCCAGGCAAGGATACTATACTCTGTGGAAGACCACGACAGAGAGGAACTCCCAATCAAAGTGGTCTTGTACCAGGATGCGCCTGCGGTGCAAATCCAGCGAGTGGTCGTCGACTTCCAAACAGAGACCATGCAATGCGATGGCTATCCTAGTCTTCCCATAGAAATGATCGAGCGTGCTCGACAAGAGAGCAAGCTATATCTGCAGGAGTCATTGCGGATCCTGCGGAATGTATGCCATTCACCATGGATGACGTTCAAAGATCGCTGCGACGCTTGGCAGGTGAGGTGTTTTCTTCTTCTTCCTTTGTGTGACCTAACGAATCTGTGTCATCAGGACTTTGTGCAATGTCTCGAATCGAATGGTATTTCCTCCGCCCAGTCACAAGTCCGCGACGGTTTCCTTTTCTTGGAGAAGCCATGTCCGTCATGCGAGGTGTTGACGACGCTGTGCACATCCTGTCACGCCGTCATTTGCTTGAGTTGGGATTGTCCTGTGTCCCGGCTCATTCCATTCCAGTCATGCTCCCGCGATACCTATATGGCCACCTGTCTGCCTTGCTTACAGAATGCACGGGCCATCTCGCCTCCGAGTCTCGGTCAATGTCCCGAATGCAATCTCTGGTTCGGTAATCACGAGCTGACGTGGTGCCTGGGCCGACCCAAAGAGACTCCGAACGAGACTTCAAGTGACACCACACATGGGATATCAAGCAGTGTTCGAGAGCACCCACCCAAGCCTATCGTGTGTTATTCCTGTGATTTGGATCAAACCGTGTCAGAATGCTGCTCCAATGCAAGCTGTTGGTCGAGAGAAGAAGGAGTGGTTAAAGCGCTAAGAGTCTGCCAATCATGCTCCCCTGGGGGTGGGATCTGGTGCGCGTGCGAATGTGGTTGGATCTGTGACACCTGCAAGGGGCCTCCGATGGCAGACTGTTTCAAGAAGTGCCCACAATGCAAGCGGGCGTATTGCCTCCGTGACGATTGCTCGGAGTACATCCAATTCTGCCCCGAGTGCGATCGGACAGGGCTGTGCGACGACTGTGCGGAAGAAGACTGGAGTTCGTTTACGGAGCTTGACGGGCCAACAGTTCAGGTGAAGCTGGTGCGCGCATGTCCCGGCTGCCCGGACATGTTTTGTGAGGCATGCCTGGAGGAGCAGCGATGCCCTCATTGCTGCCGGGCGTATTGCAATCCGTGCCTGGACGAAGGCGATAGGTGCAGGTTTTGCAAACGCATATCTTGTGAGGAGTGTATGAAGTTCTGCGATAATTGTGGCAAGACGTATTGCGAAGAATGCCTGATGTCCGGGTATTGTGTCGACTGCAGTCGTCGCAGATCCAACTATATGCCCACCCAAGGGAGAAGAACGAGAATATCAAAGCAGGGCGCGGTGGGTGGATGAGCTGATTCCTGAAACAGGCGAAGACGAGCCGCACTGCCGGATAAGCGACTTGGTAGTACATGCACAAGTACCACAAGTTCACATGTAAGTAATCGATACTATTAGATCTACTGATCACTCGAATAAATATTCCTGGGGCACATTATAGTAGCGACTGCAAGGCAGTGACGAATCTTTGACCTGGCCACCGATCTGTCAACCGAAGTTCGGTACATGTGCTACTAGAGTGTGGGGGAAGGCACCATATTTTTTAAGAATGAAAATTGTCAGCTGAGCCCTCATCACACATGAGCCCGTTCTGTGGGTCCTATCCGGTGAAATTCAGTAAACATATCTCAAAGAAGTGGGTCACCTAGCATAGTCATCTTCGAACCCGAGAGTATACATGACACTGCCAAAGGTTATCTACCAAAGTGAATGAAAGGAACCCAAGAAGTGAACGGTGCGCCGGAGTCACGACGACGCTGGATGGCACAGTGCAATGTTACTGTCGCCTCCATACTGTCAGGAACCCGGCCAGCACTGTCTCGAAACAGGTGCTCATACATGTCCCTCGCCCCCTTTGGTGCGTTAGTGTCCATTATCGACCACATCGTCCCGATGACATCACCATACCCGGCAAGAAGCATCCCAGCCGCGAGATGAACAGATTCTTCTGACAGCGTCTCGTCTCCATGATGAGCAGCCTGACAGGCAGAAAGGAATGCGAGTCCACCTTGCGGGCGCGATGACGATGTCCGAGAGCGTCAAGCGACGATCGGACCTATTTATGTTCGCCAGGTCGCCGAGGTAGTTGAAGCGACGCAATAGCAATAGCGCGCCCCCAAGGTTGTCCAACAGAGACACCATGTCAGGATGGCCAAGGAGCATCGGACGCACGGCCTGCTCGAACATCGAAATTGCCTTGTGGATATCAACCGTTGCTTTCGAACCGATAAGATAGTAACAGTCACCCAAGGCCAATGAGGAGTGCAGCACATTCAAGTCAAGGTGATTTTTAGCCTGGCAATCGATGAACTTTGCATTGGCCAAATTGAAGAGAACGGCCGAGCGATTAGGGTTGATCTTTGGGGAAATTTTCCCGATCACGCTCAAAAGTCCGGATCATCGGCTGTGTCCAGATCCATTCGATCCTGCCGCTGGCGGTAGCCTAACGCAAGAGTCTAGAGAGCATGATAGCCCCCGTCAATGAGCTGTTCCAGCGCGTTCAGTTCGCGTAACTCCCGTAGCTAATTCCATAAGTTCAGAAAATGACTATAGGCTACACCATGAACAATCTGCTTACGTGGAGTTTGGGACAGGATTCAAATATTCATTTGTGTCACAGATGCGTCACTCCGTGATGAATCTGAGCGCACACCGCAGTGGAAGGCTTGGTAGTCGTGTCACGGAGTTACATAGATTCAGTCGCCGCCAGGTGAGCGTGAATGTTCAACGTTCACCATCGCCATGTCTGAATATTGAATCATCATGGCGTGCGGTCATTTCACTCCCGTCCACACTGAGCGTGGACTTCTACACTTCGCACTCAAATTTCAAAGTCACATTTAGGTGCGGTTGAGGGAACTTCTTACTGCATTTGGCATTGAGTCAGCCACATACAGCTTCGACTTCGTCCACCCAAGAAACCTGCTGATTATTCGCGCAAGCCCATGTCTCAGTCCAAATCACCACTACGTGCGATCATTGCTAATATAGTCACTCCCGCCAACACTGAGCGTGCCCTTCCGCACTTGGCCGCACTCGCTGATCATGCCTTCGCCCTCGCCCATCAGCAAGCTGGCTGTGAACCGAACAACGTTCCTTCAGGCATCTGCACCAGAAATCGCCAGGCAAGGATAGTATTCTCTAAAGACAGACTGGCATCCGCTTTCCCCATCAAGGTGGTATTCTACCAGGATGTGCCTACGGTGCAAATCCAGCGAGTGGTCGTCGACTTCCAAACAGAGACCGTACAATGTGAAGGCCAACCCGGTCTTCCCATAGAAATGCGGCAGATCGAGCGTGCTCGACCAGAGATCAAGATATATCTGCACCGACACCGGGATACATGGAAATCATGCTCATACATAGTTACTTTCTTCTCTTGGCCGGTGAGGTTATGTTTCTTTTTCTTTTGTGTCACCGGGAATCTGACGGACCTAACGAATTTGTGTCAGGACTTTTTGAAACGTCTCGAATCGAATGGTATTTCCTCCGTCCAGTCACAAGTCTGTGCCAATTCTTCCTTCTTCGAGAAGCCATGTCCGTCATGCGATGTGTTGACGGCGCTGTGCACCTCGTGTTCCGCTATCATGTGCTTGAGTTGGGATTGTCCTGTATCTCGGCTCATTCCATCCCAGTCATGCTCCCGCGATATCTATGCGGCCGCCTGTCTGCCTTGCTTACAGAACACACACCCCATCCCGCCTCTCGGCCAATGCCCCGAATGCAATCTCTGGTTCTATAGTCGCGAGTTGAAGTGGTGCCGGGGCCGACCCAAAGAGACTCCAAGTGACACCACACGTATATCAAGCAGTGTTCGAGAGCACCCACCCAAGCCTATCGTGTGTTTCTACTGTGATTTGGCCGTGTCAAAATGTTCCCATGCAGGATGTTGGTCGAGAGCAGGAAACGATAAAGATATAAGGATCTGCCGATCATGCTCCCCTGAGGGTGGGATCCGGTGCGCGTGCGAACGTCATTGGATCTGCGACGACTGCAAGAAACCTCCCATGCCAGACTGTCTCAGACAGTGCCCGCAATGCAAGCGGGCGTTTTGCGACCACGGGTGCAAGTACATCGGTTTTTGCACCCAATGCGAACGGACAACGGCGTGCGACGATTGTGCTGAAGAAGACCGGAGTTCGTTTGCGGGGCTGGATGGGCCAGAGGTACAGGAGGTGAAGCTTGTGGGCGTATGTCGGACCGATTCCTGCCAGGACTTCAAGTTTTGTGAGGAGTGCCTGGAGGGGCAGAGATGCGCTGAATGCAGGCAGACGGGGTGCCTGGAGAGAGGCGGCTGGTGCAGGGACTTGCGACCGTAATGTTTGTGAGGAGCAAAAAGATGAAGGTTCTTCAAAAAGCTTTTTGCTGCAGTTGATCTGAGATGTCCGTTGATAGGCTTACTAGTAGGGCCCTACAACTGGAAGAGCATTGCAAAGAGTCCAGTCAAATCCGCTATGGATTATGGAGATACTGAGGCGAGTCATGGCGTGGTTCCTTGTCAACGACTTTTTTTTTCTGTCGCTCTCGGAAAAACAATGCACACTACTCCTCGGACGAGCACTACCGGTAAGCCTTGATCGTACCCTCGCTAGCTGTCCATCGCGGTGCGTCGTATTCGAGGTTTCAGTGCGGATAGCTTAAGGCTTGAGCACGAGGGACCTTCCGCTTGCTCGCCTATTGTCTCTTCCTCCCCCTCGATACCTTCCACACCACCATCGACTTCTTCATGTTCCACTAATCCCTCTACCTATGATACCTCGATCTGCAAATTTGACGTCGCATCTGAAACGTCGACACCCTCCACACTCACATCGACCTAAACTACCAGGCCTCGCTCCTCCGCTCCCCTCTATCCCGTCGCAAGGGTCTCTTCCGGGCAGTATTCACACCTAATCAGCCCGTCGGCTTCTTTCGGCGGGACGTTCTCGTGGTTGGTGGGACCGTTTCCATGTGAAGTCTGAATCAGCAACGAGAGGAGGTATCATGTGATCCGTAGATGCATGCGCGTGCGCGTCCGTGCCGTGTTGGAGTCCTACGAGGCCGCAGCTGGCTTTGCGGGTGGCATGGGCTTGGGATTGACGTCATGCGGTGTGTGGAGCGGAAGACGACGACGAACGGGAGACGTATCGAAAAGAGAAGATTGCTGAGAAGAAGATGTCGTCAGATTTGGGACTTGAGGCAGGTTGAGGACCGCCCGGGGTAGTCTTGTGGTGAGTCGTCGAGAAAGCCAGGTCAAACGTCGTCGTTACGTCGACGCTCAAGTTCCATCGTCGAGTTTGTCGAGAGCCGAGGAAATCCAATAAGATCTTGGTTCCAGTCGCTCCCGTCCATTTAAACCGACCTCTGACTCTGACGAGAAGCGACCACCGCCTCCCTCGAGCTCCAGACCAGAAATCAAGTCGGATTTGAATTTCGCAGTCAGCCTGGTGGTACGGTCCTTCCTCATACCGCGGACCTCCTACATATGCGCTCATTCCGCTTCCCACCCCCACCCCCGGTTCAGTATGGCGTTCCATCACTACAGTTCCCGCCCTGGCTCCCTAGTGGTCACGTCAGGTCAGCCTCGTGCCTTCGTAGCCTTTTTTTTTCCCGCCGTGCGTGGGGTCTCTGGTTGATTCTTCGTGGAAATACCCACCTTTCCTTTGACAAATTCCCAGCCTCGTATACCTTCGTTTTATCTCCTCTATGGTGCTGACATGCTGTGCGCGCTTCAGGTAAACAAACCGTGACTCCAATCATGCCAAGGCATTCGGGCCCCATTCGCGCGTCTTTGCTTCTCCTACCTCTGCCCATTCGCCTCACTCGCCTCGATATCCAAACAATTGGTGAGTTGGACGTGTCTTCGTTGTCTTCTCCATATTCTTTCCGCTTTGCGTGAGGTCTCTGGTCGATTGTTCGTGACAATGTCTTGTAATCCCCAGCCTCGTGTTCTTTTGCTCTATCTCCTGTGTAGTGCTGAGGTGCTGTGCGCTGTCAGGTGTGCCGTCTCCCATGAGCCGTGACTCGAATCAAGCCAGGGAATTCGCGCCCCATTCACACGTTTTTGCTTCCCCTACTTCTGCCCATTCGGCTCACTCCCCTCGATATCCAAACAAGCCAAATTTGGGTCGGGACGAATATCAATGGGTTCGCGACTGTGATAAGGAGACAGAGACTGACCATGGATACGAATCCGCGACGACCACGACAGACTCGGATCTTCCTCCCCATACACCTATCGGGGCAGTGACGCGCGTAGAAGCACCTCGAGTCCACGGAGACAACGATGGGGAGGCGCTCGGCGTCGAGGACGATGCGGACCACGTGGCTGCATGCGAGACGCCTGGTCTGTCGGATCCGTCCACCCCCGTCAAGCTTCTCCGTCGATTCTCCCCGTCTATGTCCTCGGGCGCGCCGGGCTCGAACCGAGATGGTTGCGAATCGTACAGAATCGCGGTGGTATTTCCTTCGCTGAACGGGTCTTTCCGTCAAGGATCGCTGTGAAACATTTCGGTGTATCCATCTGGGCAGGGAGTGTCTGCACAGACGGCGCCTGTGAGGTCGTTGACACTCGTCAGTCCCTCGGCGTATTTATCCACAAAGGCGTCGACGATTCGCCCGGGCGCTGTGGGTCTGGAACCCTCCTCGGCCTGTTCTGCTTCGGGTGATGACCGCGAGTTCACGCATCCTCTTGGATCATCGCCGCCGCCGAATTACAGTCCTGGGTTGATTCGCAGGGATTCTGGGACTCTATGACGACCATCTCTCCTTGCTCGTCTTCGTCTTCGCTGCCCCTTTTGCCGTCGGTGTCGAAGCCTGCCGCAGGATGGATCGGTGAGAGAACGGCGCCTGTTACAGAGGAAAGCCACGAGTCGTCGTCGTCCGAAGCCGCCAGTTCGCAATCCACGCCCTCTGCCAAGTCTCGTTTTTGTTTTTTTCGTTCATGGGTCTGATACAATGGACGGATGGAAAGATCATCATCTTTTTTTCTTGTGCATCTTCTATCTTTCGTTTTATCAGCCCTGTGTTTGTTTGTTTGGCTATGGAGGAGGGGAGTACTAATATAACACTACATCAATCTCAATATCTTGTGTTGTTGCTGTTGTTTCTCCTCTGCAAGTAACTCAGCACATGTGATTTGGACTACCTTCACTTACTCTAGACATCATGTGACATGTAATTCAAGGCATGATACTGGCTGGTACACAAGGTTGACTGGATACAATTTGTATAGATCTCTTGTTACAATTCTTTTTCTTTCCTTTCTTGACATCTACTTTCTACAAAACAACTTGTTCAGACTTTGATGTAAAGGACTTTATTCCATTGCTACAAATATAGTTGTTTTTAATGAAATATCAATGATATGATGTGCTTTACATACTCATCTGATTCTGAAGCACAACTTTCAAGATCATATCAACTTTTTCATCTTCAGATATTTTGCCATATTGATTGAAAACTTCCTCCATGGCCAATTTCACCTTGGCAGGTATGTTTGATTGCTTGTACTTTGTAGCAGCAGATTGAACTGGTTGAAGATCTTTTTGATGAAAAAGATAGAAAGAATGTTCCAGAACAAACAGTGAATCTATAAAGCAGTTTCATTCTTCACTTTTCAGAACAGAGAAGACAAAGATACCAATACTAGTGAGAAGAATTTGCTGCCATGTACCCTATAATCATCAACTTGACTTGATACAAAGTGAAATGAAGGATAAATTTACCTTCTGATGAGGCTTCAGAATGGATGATTGACTGATATTAATATTGGACTGAATAATGAAATGTTAGAATCAACAGGCAATGGTATGAATCCACATACTTTCTGGTTGTGAATGATCTGTATCATGAGAATTGATTATATGAAAATGCCAAGGAAAAAAAAATGATGAATGAGATTCACCACCTATAAAATATGAGATATGGTCATAATTTATTGTATATATATTTAAATCTTACAGTCTAAAAGGAATACAATCAAATTGTGGATTAGATGCAAAAATTTTGCCAAAATAGAAATTAAAAAAGCTTACATCCTGGAGGTGATAAAACACAAATGAAAGCAAATGTCAAATGTGTATAACATATGATTTCAAAAACACCTTACCGCCTGTAAAGTAACAAAATAGCCAGTAAAGAAACAGTGTAAATATAATATGACAAATGTACCTGCTATTAAAAATGAAAACATTGATTATTAATAAAGAATTCTTGGTAATATACCACAATATGAAACATACCTCCTACAAGCATCAAAAAGGAAAGTGGTGAGATGAACATTAGGATGCAAGTGAATGGTGAAGTGTAACCCACAGTCTGAATCAATCAAAGAAAAAAAGATGAATTTGAATTATGATAAACATCAAAATATTTTGCAAGCTCACCAACTAAACAAAGGAGGACATGACTCAAGTTAAATTATTATGGGACAAATATTATAAATAATATACCTGCTATAGATATGAAATATGAAAATTAATATTCAATTATCACTTTGGAGAAAAAATGCATGATACATGACTCACAAACTGTCATGTTTGAAGTGGAATAACATGGTATCATTTTTATTCCCACTTTTTTGAATCAAGCATAATGCAAAACTCACAAACTATCATATCCAGAGCAGAATGAAAAATGAATGGATATGGCATCATGAGTATCACCACTCTTTGCCATATTCCACAATGCACAACTCACATCCTGTGATTTCCAGAGCACAATGAAAAATGAATGGACATGACATTATCAGCATCACCACTGTCTGCTACATTCTGCAATGCACAACTCACATCCTATGATTTCCATAGCAGAATGAAGAATGAATGGACACAGTGGCATCATCAGCATCACCACTCTCTGACACATTCTGCAATGCACAACTCACAAGCTGTGATTCCCAGAGCAGAATGAAGAATGAATGGACATGGCATTATCAGCATCACCACTTTCTGCAGCACTGCCACATTCCACAATGCACAACTCACTATCTGTGATTTCCAGATCAGAATAAAGAATGAATGGACATGGCATCATCAGCATCACCACTCTCTGCTGCATTCCAAAATGCACAACTCACATCCTGTGATTTCCAGAGCAGAATGAAGAATGAATGAACATGGCATCATCAGCATCACCACTCTGGCACATTCCAAAATGCACAACTCACAAACTGTGATTTCCATAGCAGAATGAAAAATGAATGGACATGGCATCATCAGCATCACCACTCTCTGCCATATTCTACAATGCACAACTCACATCCTGTCATTTCTAGGGCAGATTGAAGAATGAATAAACATGGTATCATCAGCATCACCACTTGCTGCCACATTCCACAATACACAACTCACTCCCTGTCATTTCCAGAGCAGAATGAAGAATGAATGTTGGCATCATCAGCATCACCACTCTCTGCCACATTCCACAATCTACAACTCACTGGCTGTAAATTCCAGATCAGAATGAAAAATGAATGGACATGGCATCATTAGCATCACCACTCTTTTCCACATTCTGCAATGCACAACTCACATACTGTGATTTCAAGATCAGAATGAAGAATGAATGGACATGGCATCATCAGCATCACCACTCTCTGCCACATTTCACAGTGCCCAACTCACAACCTGTCATTTCCAGAGCAGAATGAAGAATGAATGGACATGGCATCATCAGCATCACCACTCTCTGCCACATTCCACAATGCACAACTCACTCCCTGTCATTTCCATAGCAGAATGAAGCATGAATGGACATGGCATCATCAACATCACCACCCTCTGCCATATTCCACAATGCACAACTCACAAACTATGATTTCCAGAGCAGAATGAGGAATCAGTGGGCATGGCATGATTGGCATCATCAGCATCAACACTCTTTGCCACATTCAAGTTCCACAATGCACAACTCACATCCTGTCATTTCCAGGACAGAATGAAGAATAAATGGACATGGCATTATCAGCATCACCACTCTCTGCCACATTCCAAAATGCACAACTCACATACTGTGATTTCCATAGCAGAATGTAGAATGAATGGATATGGCATCATCAGCATCACCACTCTGTGCCACATTGCACAATGTATAACTCACTGGCTGTGATTTCCAGAGCACAATGAAGAATGAATAAACATGGCATCATCAGCATCACTACTCTCTGCCACATTCTTCAATGCATAACTCACAAGCTGTGATTTCCAGAGCAAAATGAAGAATGAATGGATATGGCATCATTAGCATGACCAGTCTCTGCCACATTTTGCAATACACAACTCACATCCTGTGATTTCCAGAGCAGAATGAAGAATGAATGGATATGGTATCATCAGCATCACCACTCTCTACCACATTCCACAATGCACAACTCACATCCTGTGATTTCTGGAGCAGAACAAAGAATGAATGGACATGGCATCATCAGCATCACTACTCTCTGCCACATTCTGCAATGCATAACTCAAAAACTGTCATTTCCAGGGCAGAATGAAGAATGAATAAACATGGTATCATCAGCATCACCACTCTCTGCCACATTCTACAATCCACAACTCACTCCCTGTCATTTCCAGAGCAGAATGAAGAATGAATGGACATGGCATCATCAGCATCATCACTCTTTTCCACATTCTGCAATGCACAACTCACATACTATGATTTCTAGAGCAGAATGAAAAATGGATGGATAATATTGGCATCATTAGCATCACCACTCTCTGCCACATTCTGCAATACACAACTCACATCCTGTGATTGATTTCCAGAGCAGAATGAAGAATGAATGAACATGGCATCATCAGCATCACCACTCTCTGCCACATTCCACAATCCACAACTCACATACTATGATTTCCAGTGCATAATTGTACAAGTCAGGCAATCATTTTCTTTGCTCATTTGCTCCAATAACAAACTCACATTCTGTAATTTCCATTGTGAAAGCAATTAATTAACATAACTCTGATTGTGCTTAATCTGATTGTGTGAATTTATCTCACCCAAAACTGTGGAAACCATCTTGCAAGTTTTTCAGGATCAATGTTTTCTTTTTGTTGCTGCCTGTCTAAAATGGATATAACACTTTTTCAGATTATAGCATCTGCCTTTGAAGAATATTCAACTTTCAAGTTCAGTGCTTACTCTCAAACTGCATATCTGACACACAATGCCATGCTTTTTTCCTGTGCAGTCACAAATAGCATTTTCAAAGCCTTGTCATCCAGAGCCCCTGCTGTAATTTCCAGCAGTATCTTACACCCCCCATCCAAGTTGTGCATTCCTTCCATGCATACAAATTCCATGAGCCAAATCATTTATTAGAAAAGAGAATACACACCTTCCATCCAAACACTATATTTTGGTGCATGCTTCAATTGACAGAGATGTCCCCATACATCGGCTTTCTCAAAAATCCCCTCTATGAGCTCATGTGCCTTTGCCATCTTCTCCTCTAGTGGTAGCCTTCGATCATTACCACTTAATTTGCCCATGGCGACTGCCAACAATGCATCAAACTTGGTGAATAGCACAATAACAGGCACTGCAGAAGTTGTGAGCTCGTGAAAACCTTTCTAAAAATGCTGTCACCATTTTTTGTATCACATTCATTGAAAAATATTTCTTCGGAACGTTGGATTGCCCGACTCAATTTATCCATTGGAATACAGTACCTATTCAATATAATCACCAGTTAATGATTTCTTCAACCCGCACATTCCAGCTTGAAGCTATTACCAAATGGCATGAATGCGTTTCTTGAGAAACGTCGTGCCCGCACGATCGACGATGAACTTCTGGAGTCGTTTGACTTTGTCTGCAGAACCAGCTTCGAAGCCCTGCGAGTCATGAAAGACGAATTTGTCGTTGCTCCGGAAAATCAACTCGTTCTCGATGTCGTGAATCCCATGCTAGTAGCATGCATTAGTTAAGATCCGTCTCACATTAGAGTCCAATATGCAGTATGTTACAAGTGTAGATCCCTCGACCTGGGTCAGATTGATCTAGTCGCACAAGTTTGGTAACCCATTCATCCGTATGTATCAAACCAGGTACACACCTTGTTGCCTTTTCCATCATAGACCTCCGGGTCTTCGGTAGTGTTACAGATCGCGTGGAGGATAGTCGTCTTTCCAGCGTCCGCCCGCCCAATGATAAGGATCCTGAAGCGGGGGCCAAATCTCTCTTGGATGTTTTCAAAACCGCCTGTCTCGTTTGTCGCCATATCTAGATACCAAGTGCGAGCTAGTAGTGTCGAAGAAACTGTGGAGCGTAAAGTTGAAGTAGTAGTCCGTGAGGGCGAGGAGGAAACGGAAGAAGCGACCGTTGATCGATCCCCCATCTACTTCCGACATCCGACGCCGCTTCGGAACGCCAGGTCCATGTACGGCTGGTTTAGTTTGACCGGATTAAGATATCGACGACTCATACTGAGTCATACACTGGACGCGGCGGAACTTCGATGAGAAGAGAGAGAATTACTACCATTCCAGGCCATCGCCTTATACAATATACAGTATCGTATTCGAGGTCAAAGAAAGAGAGAAACACATGTATGGATAGCCGGCACTTCCCAAGGTCGAAAGATACCCATAAAAATTGCGGACTCGTTTTTGCAAACATCTACGAAGCTATCAGATCAGATTATTTTTCTTCAATAATCGTCTCAAGTACCTCCATCCGAATCGGACGAGCATCACGTTTATCCGATAATTATCATTGATCAAACAAGGGTTACCCGATAAATGCTAGTCTACCTCTATTGTATTTTGCGAGGATGGTGTTCAACGCAAGAAGGATCAACCATGAGGAATTGGACCCACATTGAAGCCAAGTGGACATGTAGTACTTTTCCTTGTTACAATGATCTGGCAAATGCCCTGAGATGCGCTCGATAGGATCAAGTCGCAAGCGTCAAGCTGCGATGATGGTGATACATAGCATGTGGGACGACAAGTACTCTGTGTTCTGTGTGAAATAAGAACAAACAACGCGTCTCTCGCGATGACACCACTCCCCAAAGGTCGTCCACTCAAACCAAAACAAGCTCAGGCCTCGTTAAAGGTGCCGACTCCCCCTACCCGTCTCCTCTACCGCGGTGCGCTCTCGCTCCCCGATTCCTACCTCCAACTAGACGGCATCCCTTTTTCGGCCTGCCTGGCGACGTCATCGCCACTGCTGCAGGGCTCTCCGTCGTGCTCCCTGCCATCGCGGTCCGACGCATTCGCACGCGAGCTGATGCATAACCCGCTCGCGCTGGCGTTGGAGAGTATGCGCGGACGGCAGACGTTGAGGTTCAAGGGCACCGTTCGTACGCAGGACCTATGGACCGACGATAGTGGGGATGTTTACATGTACGTCGGCACATGTCTCTTCCTTTTTATTTCTTCGCGCTGCGTGCGTGACGGCGGGCTGACCGGAAACTTTGTGCTCAGGGACATCCACCCGTATACGACGTTGACCAAGATATATTTCGAAAATATATCCTGTGTCTGTCTCTGCTAGTTTCTTCCCCGCATGACCCGCGAGGACGACAGTCGGCGTTTACATGTCTCAAGGGGACACCGGTGCGTTTCTCAGAACCATTATATCCTGCCCATCCGATTCATGTGGTGTTCCCCGTTTCGTAGATGGCCTCGAGACCACCGACATCGTCATCTACGGAGAGACAAACGCACTGCTACATCCCCCTCTACTGTAGTTGTCGCCCGCTGCGACGATCTTCGTGGGGACCCCGCCAAGTTGCGCGCGTCATGCCTGCTCCGCGCCCACCACGTCCGGACAACCCAACACCTCACAAAGCGCCTGCGTGTTTACTCACTAGCGCGAACAAACGCATACCGCCGCGGCTGAGCGCAGCGCCAGACCGGGGTCAGATCAAGGGTAATGAAAAGGACAATGCGGACGAGGAAGCGTTGCGTCGGGCGAGGGAAGTCGTTTTGCACATCCCAAGATCCAAGGCATCCGCGAACCGGAACAGCAAGACAGGGTACAGCACTGGAAATTTCAAGATACCGGAGCTCCCTGCCATGGTTTGTCACAAACAAGGGGATCCGGGGACGGACGTGTTTGGTGCCGTCGAGCCTCCTCGCGTCAGTCCGTCAACGGGAAGGGAAAGGGAAAGGCGGTTAGCGCCGATCGGGAGGACTGTGAGACTGGTGATGCGATCGAGTGTGCCAACAAGCTCGTACGGCCTTTTCTCTTCCATGCCGTATCATGCATGTATGGTAACGCATGTATTCAGGTGCTGAAAAGCTTGCTGTCCGTCGTCTGGTCGAGGTAGGTCTACTTCGATCACACTCTGACTTCAAAGAAGTCTTTGGGTTCGTTTACCGCGGTGTTTCGTTTGCGCTGGTGAGTCGTTCTTTCATTGCCCGGTGAATTGAGCTCAACCCCCCGTCGGTGGAAAACATACAGCGTTCGCAGATGAAAACGTTGCATATAAGCACGCAGGCAGCCGAAGCGGTCATTGAATCACACGTAAACATGTACACTCTCCCTACGGGTGGAGCCCACGACGCGTCTCGAACGTAAGAAACCGCTTTACCGAGTCCCGTGATCGTCAATGACGTCGGGGGGTGAGACCGATCATGAGGAAGGGAAAGAGTATGGCAAGATACTTACATACTAAGTTCACATGCTGGGGCGTCGATTGGCCATACCCATCGCCATGTCTGAATCATCGTTGCGTGCGGTCATTTCACTCCCGCCCACACTGAGCGTGGACTTCTACCCTTGGCCGCACTCGCTGATCTTCCGCGCTGCGACAAATTCAAAGTCACATTTGTGCGGTTGAGGGAACTTCTTACTACATTTGGCATTGATAAGAGCCTATGATAGCTTCGACTTCGTCCACCCTGCCATTGCAAGAAACCTGCTGATCATTCGCGCAAGCCCATGTCTCAGTCCAAATCACCACTACGTGCAATCATTGCTAATATAGTCACTCCCGCCAACACTGAGCGTGGATTTCCGCACTTGGCCGCACTCGCTGACCATGCCTTCGCCTTCGCCCATCAGCAAGCTGGCTGTGAACCGAACAATGTTCCTTCAGGCATCTGCACCCAAAATCGCCAGGCAAGGATAGTATTCTCTGTGAAAGACAGACTGGCACCCCCTCTCCCAATCAAGGTGGTATTCTACCAGGATGTGCCTGCGGTGCAAATCCAGCGAGTGGTCGTCGACTTCCAAACAGAGACCATACAATGTGAAGGCCAACCCAGTCTTCCCATAGATATAGGTCAGATCAAGTCATATCTACTGGTGTCTATGACGTTGCTGCGTGATATATGGAAATCACGCTCAAAAAAAGTTGTTCACTCCGCTTGGCAGGTGAGGTGGTGTTTTTTCTTCTTTTGTGTGACCTAACAAATTCGTGTCAGGACTTTTTGAAACACATTGAATCGAATGGTATTTCCTCTGCCCAGTCACAAGTCCACGACGGTTTCCTTTTCTTCGAGAAGCCATGTCCGTCATGCGAGGTGTTGACGACGCTATGCATGTCCTGTCACACCGTTATTTGCTCGAGTTGGGATTGTCCCGTATCCCGGCTCATTCCATCCCAGTCATGCTCCCGCGATGCCAATACGGCCGCCTGTCTGCCTTGCTTACAGAACACACACCCCATCCCGCCTCTCGGTCAATGTCCCGAATGCAATCTCTGGTTCTATTATCGCGAGCTGATGTGGTGCCGGGGCCGACCCAAAGAGACTACAAGCTATACCATACATGGGATGTCAAGCAGTGTTCGAGAGCACCCACTCAAGCCTATCGGGTGTTTCCTCTGTGATGTGGTCGCGTCAGATTGCTCCTATGCAAGATGTTGGTCGAGAGCAAGAAACACCAATGCAGATCTGAAGATCTGCCAATCATGCTCCCCTGGGGGTGGGGTCTCGTGCGCGTGCGAAGGTTGTTGGATCTGCGACGAGTGCAAGGAGCCTGGGATGGCAAAGTATCTCAAGCAGTGCCCGCAATGCAACCGGACGTTTTGCAACCGCAGGTGCAAGTACATCGGTTTTTGCACCCAATGCCGTCGGACAACAGTGTGCGACGACTGTGCGGAAGAAGACCGGAGTTCGTTTGCGGGGCTGGACGGGGCAGAGGTTCAGTTGGAGCGGGTTCGCCGATGTCAGACTGTTTCCTGCCGGGGAAACTTTTGTGAGGAGTGCTTGAAGGGGCAGAGATGCGCTAAATGCAACCCAACGGAGTGCCTGGAGTGAGGCGGCTGGTGCAGGGACTTGCGGCC
>JBBPQC010000339.1:0-23203 GCA_038092295.1 Leccinum arenicola
GGGTCGGGGTCAGGGTCTAGCGGAGAGGAGGGGTTGGTTGCGAAGCCGTCCAAGGGGTCGTTGCGGTGAGTCGCTGTGGTGAAGGATTTGGTTGTGTGTCGGTTGGATACTTTCTTTTCTCTCGTTTCTTTTTTTTCTTCTTTCACCCTGTTTTCCATTTTCTTCCGAGTCTGTGGTCAATGCTGTAGCAGAGGTGGATTTCGAATCTTTCTCTCGCCAAGTTTTATGTAAATAAATCAAGTAGTCACGAACTAAGTAAGAATTTTGGCTTAACAAATATTGGTCAAAAGAATTGTATTACGCGTTAACTCCCATCTAGGTCCAAGTTAGTGTAGGCTTCGTATTACATATATATCGGAGTCCTCGTGTACCCTTGCTGCCCGTAATCTGCATCTACTGATTGTTGCCGATTATCCATCTCGCTTGTAGCTTTCGTCTCGTCTCACTCATTGAACGTGATGGACACGCTTTCTCCAGTCCCAAACACACAGAAGAACAAGGCTCGTGTGCGTAATCAATATTACTAAACAAATCTACTGGAAATGGTATGATTCTTTTCGTAGCAAATTGGTGCCCAAGCCACGCCATACAACTTCGTGACTGTGAGTGCCTCGGTGCGGAAGACCATGCGAATGAGAATGCTCACCGAAAAGCGCAGCTCCCGACTATACCCCAACCGCTCAGGCGCAAAACGGACTTCTACCATCCAACGATGGACCAGCTGATCGAAAAAGACAGCTGGAAGACCACCGTACAGCTTACCCGACGGTCAGACAGCATCGCATTCCTGAATTACATGTACCCGCCGCACTGTCTGCTTCCCAGTAACAAGACACTGGAGGATCTATTGGACCTTTTGCAAACTGGGGGTTACTACGGTACAAAGGGGAAGCGCAAGAAGAAAGCCTGGACCCATTATCCTGCACCTCAGAAAGGCAAAAACTCGAATCGCGAACTGGAACTTGCAAAGTTTCTAAACAAACTGCGCGTCGCTGTACACGAAATGTTCGGTATAACGTGCTTGTGAGTTCGATTTTTCGTTCAGCGCCCGACGAGTCATTGTCTTATTTTGCCGCCATACTAGCGGGTGGGATTCTAAGTCGTCAACCAAGCCATTAGATGGCGCATACGCGGCAAGAAAACCCGACATCACCTGTTATTTTCAGGTTCCTGAGGGCGTTAGCAATTGGTCCTGGGAACAGGTTGTAACATTCTGTGAGGTCAAGAATCGCGCCGACTCCACGAATGACAAAAAGTCATTCATAGAAATTGCCGGCAAAGCTTCGTGTCTACTGGGCGTGCAGGATGGCCGCCACTTCGTCTCTTGTATCCGTATTCTGGGATCATCGATCTATCTGACGACTTTCCATCGTAGTGGTTCCGTCTCCACCTGCTCCTTTGACATCAACACCTATCCACTCCAGTTCCTTCAAATAATCATCGGTGTATCCTTCTCAGACTACGCCACTATTGGATTCGATATGTCCATCAAGTGGGACCCGGTGAACGACACCTTAGCCCCGACAATCGATGATTCGGAGCAGAGCGACTCCGAGTCGGAGGAGCCGCAGTCAGATGCCGAGGAATCTCATTCACCGGAGTCTGGTTCAACGGACGACAACTCCGATTCGGAAAACACGCACCCGACAAGCTCTCTGTCGGAGTGTACGGAGTCGGAGCCCTCAAACGATCAAGACGTAGAGAATGAGAATGCCGATAAATTATATTCGCGGGACGAAGATGGGAAGAGGAAGAAATGGGTCGAGATCGTCGATAAGGACAATAATCGCCGCAAAGTCTGGCTGAGCAGCATACTCGACATATCTGACAGCCTGTGTGGTCGAGGGACGACAGTATGGGAGGGTAAGATGGACCCCGAGCCAAGCGACCCGCGTGTCGTAGTCAAGGATTCCTGGACCGACCCGCTCAGGAAGTATACCGAGGGAATGATTTTACATATTCTGGAGGAGCATCAAATCGAGGGTGTTCCTACACTAGTCAGCGAGCAACAAGTCAAGACCAGCCTCCGTGACCCCACACAATCGAATACGGTGGTCAATCAGTCAACACACTTCCTTCGTTCTGCTCTTCCTCGAGGTTCCGCTTTCGATCTCCGAACCTTGTCTCGCCTCGTCTCTCGTCCCGTTGGCAAGCTGATCTTCGAATTCTCGTCTCTCGGGGAACTCCTCGTCGCCTACTTGGATTACGTTGTCGGTAAGTAGACTTTCATTTCATGATACCCAATACAAATACCTGATCGGATTCTAGCACACAACGATGCATTAGAAGTCGCCGGTGTCCTACACCGGGACGTCAGCCCGGCAAATCTCTTCCTCGCCTTGGCGAAGAACCGGACTGATCACAGCAAGTTCATGGACCACCTCTCCGACGAAGCTCGGCAGCGCTTGTGTGGAAACATACAAAGTCTTGAGTGGCGAGGGATCCTCGGCGACTGGGGCTATGCAGTCCCTATTGCATCTTCCTCGGCTCCTCCAAGTTCAGAAACATCAAACGACAATGATCTATCTTCTGACTGTCCCCCGACATCACCGATTGAAGTCGAACCCGATAACCTCGTTCCCGTTCAAAAGATCGGTAGCAATGATGCGCCATCACTGGTTTCTGCTTCGAACCTCACGGCGGATGATAACATCACTTTACTGATGGGCGCCGATGATCCAGATGGTGACCCCCGGCAAACCATTGACTTATGCCCGCTGTATCGGACGGTAATTATCATTCGTTCCTTTGCGTAACTGAGCGAACTGACGTATAGCTCAGGGAACGTGGTCGTGGATGTCCGCACAGCTCGTAATGGCTGGTCCAGGACAGCCAGTAGTCCACAATTCCCTGCACGACCTTGAGTCGTTTTTTTACGTCCTAGTTGGAATCTGCGTTCTTTATAAAGGACCCTCAATGCTAAAAACCGAAGTCGAACTTGCCGAGTGCTTCGACAAATTCTTTAATACGTTTGAGCCGAGCGTACTCAAAACACTCGTCATTCAATCAGACTTGACGTGGCAACCACTCATCGTGAAACATATCCATCCGTACTTCGAACCCATCATCCCACTCCTGTCACACCTTCGAACGGAAATCGTTCTACCACTGGCTACGAACGAGCAAGAGGAATTCTATCGCAAGACTCCCAGTAATCACGCCACCTTCATCAAGCACATCATCACCGCTCTTTCCGAACTTCAACCCAAAGATTGGGCAGTCGAAGAGCAGACTAATGACGAGTCAAAGACTCGGGCTTCATCAAAGATAAAAAATATGTGGTCCGATTCGGAACCTGAACTACCTATACTCCCATCGCTCCTCGTTCATCCCCCCACTGTACCGAGGTTTAACCCTCTTAGTCGTGCCACTCTCCGGAGTGATTCGGGTCTGCACCAACCTGCAGAGCGAAGTTTGAGACGGGCTCGGATGAGCGAGTCGGATGACGATGTACCATCCAGCCCTTCGAAGCGTACCCGATTGGACCCTTCCCAGCTCCCTTACAGTTCTCGCCTCCGTCCCATCCGGACCCGCAGCACTGGCGCGTTAGCTACGACGTGGCAGTCAACGAGACAAAGCAGATCTATGTCAAAAAAAACCCTTTAGGCCAAAGTGATACCACGTCAACTTGGAGTACTGCTACCAGGTCGTACCCTGTATATACTCCTTCGACGTTCTTACGTAGATAACCTTGATGCGCCTTGCGAATAGTGATACATAACATGTTGTAGATTACTTGAGATTGGTCATTGCTTTGTAAGTTATTTGACCCGGTTCGGCATAACCATGTCACCTCAGCCTTTTGTTTCTGCCCTAGCGAATTTGATGATTCGATGTATTCAAACCAGATACGGGTAACGACACTGCGACCCTACTATTGGAGTCATCGCTGGACGTGTCCCCACAAACAATCTTGCTCCGGAATCTGCTGCACGGCTACCGTAGGCCCTGCGTGCTTGATGTCAAACACGGTACTTCCTCTGTGACGAGGATGCCTCGAATAGCTCGTATGATTCGGAAAGCAGCAGAGGCCTGTCACTACTCTGGAGACGGGCATAAGCCTGACGGGGTTCCAAGTAAGTTGGATGTCTTTTTTTGTATTTCACGTACGGCGCGGGGACGTGCTGCTCATCGCTACCTTTCCGGCTACCGTAAGCCCTGCGTGCTTCACGTCAAACTCGGCACTGTCCTCTGTGACGAAGATGCCTCCAAAGGCCCGTATGGTTCGGAAAGGAGCAGAGACGACCAAGTCTGGAGACCGGGATGAGGCCGACAAGGTTCCAAGTAAGTCGGTTCTCTTTGCTCTATTTGATGTAGCGCTGCGACCTACTGCTCATCTCTCCCCTTCCGGCAAGGTCTAGATTTTTTTTTCTTGTTCGACCCTTCTCGATGACCCTTCAACGCGGGTGCGGCCCACATGCACACCCTCTAATGCAACTCCGACCCTACCACTGGAGTCGTCGCTGGACGTGTCCCACAGACGATCGTACTCGACAATCTGCTGCACGGCTATCGTAAGCACTGCGTACTTTACGTCAAACTTAGTACTGTCGTCTGCGACGAAGGTGCCTCGAAAGGCCCGTATGGTTCGAAAAGTAGCAGAGACGGCCAAGTGTGGAGTCGGGGATGAGGCGGACGGGGTTCTAAGTAAGTCGCTTGTCTTTTTTTTTGTATTTGACATACGACGCGGGGACGTGCTGCTCATCGCTGCCTTTCCGGCTACCGTAAGCCCTGCGTGCTTGACGTCTACTCGGTACTGTCCTCTGACGAAGATGCCTCCCAAGGCCCGTGTCGTTCGGAAAGCAACAGAGACCAGTCACCAGTCTGGAGACGGGGATGAGACTGACGGGGTTCCAAGTAAGTCGGATGTCGTTTGGCGATTCAACGGAACACTTATACCTGTTGAAAAATCTGACAACCTTGACAAGAGTCGACCATCGACACCTGTCCCTGAACGGCTCGCGAATGCCTTCGAGGCAATCGTGGACACCATGAATCGAAGCAAGGCTGAACTTGCATTGACGTTGGACTTGCGGGATGATGGAGGACGTTCTGCGCGGGGTTCAACTGTTGTGACAAGATCAAAGGGTGAGATTGCGTCGTCGCCGCCTGCACCACGACAGCGAGGTATCGTGGCTTTCGTGCTGGAGATTTGGCTGTGGTTGCAGTTTGTGATCATCGTCATAGTTTTTGTGTGGGCCATAGCTAGGCGATGACCGAAGAGCGTGCTAGGAGGCGGGGCGGAAAAAGAGCTTTTTGACGAGGTAAATAGGTCAATGGACAGAGCCGCTGACACGAGCAAATATGAGGTGTAGATGTACGTCAAGCTTCATCCTGCAGACTCTTTCGGCCGGAGATATCTTAGATTATGCTAATGTTGTATATATGTACACTGATCTAATCGTATCTTCGTGTCTGGTCGTTGTTCGAGAGCGAGGCGACGACGGGGCGAGATGGTGCCGTCGTCGTTCGTTCGGTCACCGGGTTCGTCGGATTCCGGAAGGCGTGAGGCCCTTCCGGATTGGGACCCTTCGCTGTGCGCGACCCGGTTCGCCATAACCATGTCACCTCAGCCTTTTGTTTCTGCCCTAGCGAATTTGATGATTCGATGTATTCAAACCAGATATCTTTAAAGGAAAAGTCTTGTTCTGCACGGGAGGGGGGTCTGGGATATGTAAGGCGAAGACAGAGATCATTGTACGTCCAAGTCCGCGCTGTGTCTGCGAAACCTCGAACTCACAGACGGTAAAGATGAGACATGGCGCTAGTGCAGTCATCTTAGGAAGAAAACGATTCGGCACTTCCTTTTTAGCTGGCCCAAGCTAACCATTCATTATCATCAGCTTGTAGAGACTCACAAAGAGTTGTCGATGGACTTTCGCGGGCCACCGACCAGACGTGCATGGCTGCGCAGGCCGACGTGAGGAAACCTCAACAACTCAGAGATGCAGTTGCCCAGGCAGTTGAGATATTTGGGAGGATTGACTTCGTCATCTGTGGTAAGTGTGCATAGGTGCTTTGTTTGTCGAGCTTGCTAATGTCATCGTCTGCGCAGGGGCCGCCGGTAATTTCCTCGCGTCTATAGCAGGGATGTCGGAAAACGCATTTAAAACTGTTGTGGAAATCGACACCGTATGTTCGTTGTTCATTGATCTAAACATTACTAGAGGCTGGTGTCATAGATCGGAACATTCAACACTATCAAGGCCACGTTGCCCCATATCCGTGCGTCGCACGGTTCGTATACTATTCACGTCAGCGTGACGTTGCAATATAGAGGTGCATAATAGGCTGTCGTTCTTCGTACAGTTGCTTATGCCATTCTAGCGACACCCTATCAGGTTCATGTGTCTGCTACTAAAGCCGGAGTAGACACTCTTTCTGCCGTCCTAGCGATCAAAGAAGGTCCTCGAGGAGTGTGCTCCAATGTCATTACTCCGAGACCGATCAGAGAAACTGAAGGCATGTCCCGGCTGTCTGTCCAATCAAATGACAGGAAGGATATGCAGTATCCCCTGGGCCGCATCGGTCACTTGAGTGATATCGCAAATGCCGCGGTTTTCCTCTTCAGTGATGCAGCATCATACATCACAGGTCAAGTAGTCGTCGTCGACGGGGGACATGAACATATAAGGACAACCCAGTTGCCCTACCCCCAATCTGTACTTGACCCTGATAGCGTGAAACATATATATGATTAAACCCAAACTGTAATCTGCATGTTTTGTTGTGCTCGTAGTGGAAGGGAAAGCTACTACTTTGCTTGCATCACGTGTTGGTCACGTCAGTTGTCCAGCTTCCACAATGCACATCCGAGTTTTCGAATTCAATGTCTTCCTCGTCGTCCACATCCAGCAGCTCCTCTACTTCTGCGCTACCGATAAAGAGAAAACTAGCCATTCCCGAACCGTCAGATAGCTCCGTCGCTGAAGACATATCGGACGCAGGCAGTGCAAGCGAAGAGGACTCTGATGCTCCGCAACCTCCACCTCCGATAGAGGAACCCGTCCTTTCGCACGCTGAACGCAGGCGACAAAAGAAAAAGCAGAAACAAAAAGTGAACTTGGGATTCAGCAGAGTCCCAGTCACCTCGAAAAAAGCGCAAGTCCGACGACGGCACTGGTGTTTCCTCGTCGGATGCTCATGCCGGAGCCAGAGCTGAGACCAAGACCAAGCACACAAACCCAACCAAGGGTGCAGCCGCTGCAGCTGATCCCCGATGGCAAAAACGTCAAAATTCGGTATGGGTTGGGAACCTGTCCTATAAGACGACCGAAGAGACCTTGCGGGGGTTCTTTGATGGCGTTGGGACGATCACGCGGGTTCACATGCCGATACGACGCCCTCAGAACGAGAACATGGGGTGGGTGCTCTCTTCTTTTCTCGACTTGTCCCTGCGTTTTCCTTCCCTCGTCATGTGTGCTTCTTCTTCATGTGCGCACTGGGAGATAGGATAATGGATGCGTGCTACTGTATGGACGATGTTGTGTGACCATATATGATTAGGTTCGCATCCGTCGATTTCGAAATTCCAGAAGCAAAAGTAATTGCGACCACGCTCTCCGAGGTTCAACTTGACGGGCGAAACTTGCTTATCAAAGATGGTACGTCTCTTCCAGTACTCCCTCGTTACTGTCAGGCAATCATTTCCGTGTGTTTACAGGAGACAGCTTTGCTGGGCGACCTGCCAAAGCGAAAACGGAGGAAACCGAGGGAGACGGCAAAGGACAGGGTAAGAACGCTACGATGACCAACGGAAAGGTTCTGCCCAAGATGGCGCAAAAGATATTGCGTGTGCAGAAGCAACCACCAGCGACGACACTGTTTCTGGGTAACCTAGGATTTGGAACGACAGAAGCATCCATTCGGGAGTTGTTTGAGGCGCATCGGTATTGGAGGTCTATGGAAAGGGGAAAGGGGGCCGGTGTCAATGCAGGGAAACAGAAGGTAGGCAAGGACGGAAACGGAGACGAAGATGCAGCAAAATCAAAAGACCCATGGATACGAAATATCTGTATGGGCACGTTTGAAGACAGCGGCAATTGCAAAGGGGTTGGCATTATGTGTCTCGTATTTTCGTTCTCGCCCTAACGCTCACATGTTATATCATACGCACGGCAGCATTGAAAACCACGTGGGTTTTTATCGACTTTACGAGCACTGAGCACGCTACTTTCGTTCCTCAACCAAGTGACACATCCTCACGCTCACCGTCACCCATTCCGACACTGAGCTTGGTGGGGATTCCCCGAAATCATCGCATGAACGGACGCGACCTCGTAGTCGAGTACGCCTCTCCCGACGCTGTCCGACGGGGCGGTGGTCCCCGAAATCAAAAAGGAGAGGGGATAAGAAAAGAAAGAGCGAGTCTGGAGTTGGAAGGACTTCACAAAAGGGATCCGCAAATGTGCCATTAACCAAGCAACGCCGGCCCCAGCACGTCGAGCAAGAAGATCACGCAGATGATGAGGAAACGTTAGTGAAGACGACGCCGACGCCTTGTTTTTTGAACCACGGCGGTCTGATCGTGCTGGTCATGTGCATGATCGGTCACATACACGGCGTTTCAAGCCAGGCGCCGCCCTCGCACAGGCTCGACGCCAATCCGCAGCAATCTTACCTGGTGGGGGTCAAAAGATCGTATTTTAGGATGGTAGGGGCAGCAAGAGGCGCGCTTAAAGCTAAATCAGCTGCCGGAGGGGGTCGGTAGTTTTTTATTTATTTAGCTCAACCCTTCTCCATCACCCTTCAAAGCGGGTGCAGACCTGCACGTGCACACCGTCTAACGACATTGCGACACTACCAATGTTTCTGAAAGCAGCACAGGCAACCAGTCTGGAGACGGGCATGAGGCCGACGGGATTCTCAGTAAGTCGGTTGTATTTTTATTTATCTAGCGTACGGCGCCGCGACGTGCTGCTCATCGCTCCCTTGCTGGAACGGTCTAGAGTTTTTTTTTTCTTGCTCAACCCTTGCTCTGAATCACCCTTCAACGCGGGTGCGGGCCTCCACGTGTACACCCTCAAACGAAACTGCGACCCTATCATTGGAGTCGTCGCTGGACGTGTCCCACAGACGATCGTGCTCGACAATCTGCTGCACGGCTACCGTAAGCCCTGCGTGCTTTACGTCAAATTCGGTACTGTCCTCCAACAAAGGTGCCTCCAAAGGCCCGTATCGTTCGTAAAGTAGTAGAGGCGGCCAAGTGTGGAGACGGGGATGAGGACGACGGGGTTCCAAGTAAGTCGGTTGTCTGTTTTTTTTTTTTTTTTTGTATATGACGTACGGCGCAGGGACGTGCTGCTCACCGCTCCCTTTCCGGGTACCGTGAGCCCTGCGTGCTTCACGTCAAACTCGGAACTGTCCCCTGCGACGAAGATGCCTCCCAAGGCCCGTATCGTTCGGAAAGCAGCAGAGGCGGGCCACTAGTCTGTAGACGGGATGTCGCTGATGGGGTTCCAAGTAAGTCGGATCTCTTTTTTGTTTTTGACGTTCGGCGCCGCGACGTGCTGCTGATCGTTCCCAGCAAGGTCTATTGCCCAAACCTTCTCCGTCTCCACGTGCACACCCTTTAACGAAACTGCGACCCTACCATTGGCGTCGTCGCGGGACTTGTCCCCACAGACGATCGTGCTCCAAAATCTCGTGCTCGACAATCTGCTGCACGGCTACCGTAAGCCCTGCGTGCTCGACGTCAAACTCGGCACTGTCCTCTGTGACGAAGATACCTTCAAAGGCACGTATGGTTCTGAAAGAAGCAGAGGCGACCAGTCTGGAGACGAGCTTGAGGCCGACGAGGTTCTCAGTAAGTCGGTTGTCTTGTTTTTGTTTGGCGTTTGGCGCCGTGACGTGCTGCTCATTGCTCCCTTCCCGGCAACGTCTAGACAATCTGCTGCAGGCTACCGTAAGCCCTGCGTGCTTGATGTCAAACTCGGTACTGTCCTCTGACGAAGATGCATCCAAAGGCCCGAATGGTTCGGAAAGCAGCAGAGACGAGTAGTCTGGAGACGGTGATGAGGTTGACGGGGTTCCAAGTAAGTCGGATGTCTTTTTTGTATTTCACGTACGGCCCCGCGACGTGCTGCTCATTGCTCTCGGCAACGTCTAGCGTTTTTTTTTCTGGTCCATCCCTTCTCCAACACCCTTCAACGCGGGTGTGGGCCTCCACTCGCACGGCCACCGTAAGCCCTGCGTGCTTGACGTCAAACTCGGGACTGTCCTCTGTGACGAAGATGCCTCCCAACCCGTATGGTTCGGAAAGCAGCAGAGACGAGTAGTCTGGAGACTGGGATGAGGCCGATGGGGTTTCAAGTCAGATATCTTTTTTGTATTCGACGTACGGCCCCGCGATGTGCTGCTCATCGCTCCCTTCCCAGCAAGGTCTAGAGTTTTTTTTTTTTTTTCTTCTTGCTTAACCCTTCTCCATCACCCTTCAATGCGTGTGCGGGCCTCCACGTGTACACCCTGTAACGAAACTCCGACCCTACCATTGGAGTTGCCGCTGGACGTGTCCCCACCGTGACAGACGATCGTGCTCGACAATCTGCTGCACGGCTACCGCAAACCCTGTGCGATTTACGTCAAACTCGGAACTGTCCTCTGTGACGAAGATGTCTAAAAATGTCCGTATGGGTTGGAAAGCAGCAGAGACGGCGAAGTCTGGAGACGGGGATGAGGCCGACGGGGTTCCAAGTAAGTCGGATGTCTTTTTATCTATTTCACGTACGGCGCCGAGACGTGCTGCTCATCGCTCCCTTTCCGTCTACCGTAAGCCTTGGGTTCTTTACGTCAAACTCGGAACTGTCCTCTGTGACGAAGATGCCTTTAAAGGCCCGAATGGTTCGGAAAGCAGCAGAGACGACCAAGTCTGAAGACGGGGATGAGGCCGATGGGGTTCCACGTAAGTCGGTTATCTTTACTCTATTTGATGTCCGGCACCGCGACGTGCTGTTAATCCCTCCTTTTCCGGCTACCGTAAGCCCTGCGTGCTTGATGTCAAAGTCGGTACTGTCCTCTGTGACGAAGATGCCTCCACAGGCCCGTATGGTTCGGAAAGCAGCAGAGGCAACCAGTATGGAGACGGGGATGAGGCCGACGAGGTTCTAAGTAAGTCTTTTTGACGTACGGCGCCACGACCTGCTACTCATCGCTCCCTTTTCGTCTACCGTCAGCCTTGCATGATTTACGTCAAAGTCGGTACTGTCCTCTGTGACGAGGATGCCTCCAAACGCCCGCATGGTTCGGAAAGCAGTAGAGGCGGGTCACTAGTCTGGAGACGTTCATGACGCTGATAGGGTTCCAAGTAAGTCGGATGTTTTTTTGTATTTCATGTACGCAGTCCATCTAAAATTTGCCCGCTGCAGCGTCGTCTGGCGATTTTAGGTTGCCCATCTGTCGCAGGGGACCCCTTACCCGGTTAGGTCCCACGGAGCCGGTCGTCTCTCTCAACCATGAGGCGTACATATCAAGCGTGACTTCCAGTCCTTGTCACGACCTTTCTCCCCCTCCTCGTAAATCGTCTCTCTTCGGAACCTTTAACAAATCCTTCCACTCTCTTCCTAATGAATCACCATCCAGTAATGTCTATTCTGATACCCCTAGACCATCTTCCATCGGTGTACGCACCGACTCGCATTCGCATTCTGCAGGTCCACCAAACAAAAAGACACCAGGCTTATTCTCTTGGGCCAGAGAACGCACAAAGTCTAAACCGACTCAACCCCCCTCGACAGTCTGTGCCGTTCATTCCCCAAAAGATTATTTCGTGGAAAACTGCTGTGATTTAAAGTAACAGATGTGCTGCTGTCATGACAGGTGCCTGCCACCCTGTCGAGGTACCAGATAGGCTTGTAATGATGCTGTTAAGTGATTTAAGGTGATGAGAGTAAGTGTCGGTTCCTGTTACTAAATCAGGGATTTGTTGATGCTTGTGCGACCTATGTTGGGACCGTGGAACCGGAGCCCAAGACGTTGAGGAGTCGGGGTCGTTGTTGGACTAATGTAGTGCTTCTGCCGGAAACACTAGTACATAATTACTATGTATTGACGCAGAGAGTTAGAGTCTCGGCACCCAGCATTCCGCTTTAGAAAACGCACTGGTTTGCAATCGGAAGATCCCGCGAGGACAACCGTGACGCATCAACATATCGGGGCCTGCCTCCATTAATTCACCGCTTTCGCCAACGACATTTTGCGGAACCTTCAACCTTCTTCCCACACCCTACTGTGACGATGTGAGCACTGGTGCAATATCGCGTGCCTTATCAGTTTTAAATTGTCCTTGTAACAGGTGCTCTGGAAGTGAGGAAATGGCGCCGAGGGCCGAGAAGACTTATTTCGAGGACACGGCCGGGTCCCTACGAGTAGTACATGATGCCAATTCAAAGTGCGTTCTGACACCTTCTCACTCATGCTTCATTTTTTGATTTCCCTGACCCGTTTTCTGTATTCATAGCACCACAAATTGTTCTTCTCGAGAAAACCACCCAGGAACTTTATAGACAGTTCGTTAGATCCCAATGCACACTCCGTGTACACGACAAGACTTTCGAGGGCAAAACCAAATGCCTGTGGTCGTATATACGATGCCGCAGTCTCTTCTCGGAATTGCAAATATGATGGCTGAGAATCTGAGGCAGAACAAATCGATCGTAGACTGTGAGGTGAGTTTCTCCATCACATTGTAGGTGAGTATATTCAGACACTTGCTGTCAGAATTCACGGACCGATGCGTATCAGAGCTGTGGACGATCGAAGATGAGGCCTAGGTGTCGAGAGTCAAAGAATGCGACGTGGCACTCGATGAGCGTGAATGGCACTCATTCATTGCTCGGCAAGGAAGGCATTGAGTGCTGCGGACAAGGTATGTTTTATGCGGTCGTTTAGAACCACGTGACGATTCTTCTGTTCTGTCCAAGCTTACAAAGTTTCATGTTTACCAGGCAATCCTGCGACGTCCTCGGAGGTGAAAATCGGGTTACGGAAGCAATTGAACATTTTCAAAACATGGAGCTTGAAGGACGGACGATCGCAGGAAACCAGCTTCCCGGATGTGAACAAGGATTCGTTACTATACCGATACAACTCCACTGATTCGCAAGATCCTCGAACAGACGCTCAACGACATTCTCCGCGTTCTCGTCGACACCACCACTGGTCATCGCTATGATAAGTCAATGCAAGCCGCAGTTTTCGAGTGTTCAATGTTGCGGTCTTCCATGATTACCCCCGATCGACTCGACCGTGCGCATATCCAGTGGGAGTGCGAAAGTTTCTCGACTTTGTGGTGCTCTCCCACAGTTGGCAACCAGCTGAGCCATCGTTACAAACGGTCGACATCCTAATTTATGGACTACCCACATTCCTTGCGAATGGCAAACTCATCAACTTCTTCTCGCTCGGACAGTCTTTCCCCTTCAGATGGGCATGATGCGTGCGGTAGTGACAGTGGAGTTTAGCCAGAATCGGTAGTTCCCATATTTCCGTGGTATTGTCGCGCAGTACTTACGATTGTTCATCTTCTCAGAGTTAACTCCAAGTCGCAAAGAAAAGGCTCTCTGTGGAAAAGTATTTGGAACGCTCGTGGATGAATATACCAAGAGTACGTCGCATCCAAGGCCATATAATCCCATACGGAGGATTGGAAGCCGTACCTTAATTTCGACATGTTCAGATTATCCCAAAATTTGTTGCTACTTCTTTCGGAAATGGAACAGGCAACGAGGACTCGCAACGCTTCAGCTTGACTATTAAAGGCACGCGACAAGTTGTAGTTGGCTTCGAAGTGTAAAACAATGCGGGTGGAAGATATTGCATACTCGTTTCGTATCTTCAATGTCATATACGGCGAGTGTATCCAAGCTCTTAGAGCACATCCTCATGCGGTCAGGCAACAACACGGTTCTTGGACCGGGTATCGGGCGGTAACCATAGGTACCTTCCGCCCAATCTCACTGTCTACGACGATCAAGTCGTTCCGCCGTATGTGGTACCGCAACTCGTCAAGACAGCCAAGATGGATGGCCCTTGCGGTCGTCGCTGTTTAATGCCCCCCTAGCAATTGTATCATCTCCAACACCTTTCTTTGATCGTTGGTCGACTACTACTTCCCGGCGTCGTTTTCGCTCTTAACGACCTCGAAGAACGTCTCTCGGAATGTGATTCCAATTTCGTCCTTCCTGTGTATTGTGCGACGGCTCCCATTCTCGATGGCACGGTGCGGATGGAGAGTCCATACGTGAATCAGCACTTATCGGTGAGTATTCCACGTGCAACGTTCCTCGGTCGAGCTAGCGATGCGTGCACTACGGCTTGTCGTGCGGCTCTTAGTTGGCAGATGTCTGAATCGTTTGAATTCGCCAGTGTACATGCCATAAGTACTGCTACGAAAACATACTGAGATAACTGAAACATGAGTGGTGGGCCCAGGGATACATTCACAGAAGTAGCACAATCTGTTACATACCTGAAAATCAACCATGATCTAGATGGTATAAAGGGACCGGTAGGCGACACTTACGATCACCGAATCCCTTCTGTCTAATGGCGACACGAATCTGGCCAATTCCAGTGTCGGCGTCAACGAGTTTCTTCTCCGCGTACATGGCCCGGCGTTGGTATAGCTTAACGAGCACGCGGTGTTCTTCTAATTTGGATTCCACAAGGAACTTTTTGGCTCGCCGTACATTTTTTCTGGCACGTGCCGCTTCAAGTTGTAAGTGAGCGTAGTCGTAGTCGAATTCTGACTCAGAGCCTGAGTACTGAACATTCCGCGTTATTAGAGGTTGGTGAACATGTCGGATATTAGCAGAAAATACCTGCGATCGAGCTGGAAAGGAAGATGATGTTGATGCCGAATCTGAATCAGGATAGTCAGAGCCAGATGCCAATGGAGCACGGCAAGAATTCTGAGGTGCTAAACTTGAGAAGGGCGACGGCATAGTTGATGACGGGAGCGTGAGTTTTCACTGGTTCAAGTCTTCGGAATCACCCGTCGTCGGAGCTACTCATAAGCACATTGATACTACAACTTCTACTACAAAACTGAAGCGTACCGAGACATTCCCTTCCGATTTCACGCATGAGACATTGTCCGAACTGCGGCAAGGTGTTCAAGAACTCGTCGAGGGTCAGCCAGCATCTAACTCAGCCGAGATCAAGTTGTTATGGGTGGATAAACGACTTAGCACGCATTCAAGACGAAGTTGTCCCACTCGACAACCACCCGGAAGACGAAAATGAGAAACAGACATCCGCTGTGAACGAAGAGGATTCGATGGAGGTTGATGAATTCTATGGGCATGCCAGGGAAGCGGAGGATGTCGGGCCGGACATTGAAACCCATGACATGTTCGAGGGTGCGGGGCGAGTATACGGCCAAGGATCGTCTTTCATGGACGTTTTCGACAGCGACGAGTTCGCTGAAGTGAGGAAGGAGAACCTTTTTTACCCATTCGCTAACCGATCCGAGTGGGAGGTCGGGCAGTGGCTCTTGGGCTCCGGCCTCAGCATGGCCGCCATCGACAAATTCCTGTCGCTTCACATGGTACGTCTCAGATGTTCTTCTGAAAACTAACGACCTCAACTTTCTGAACAGATTCAAACACTCTCACTATCATTTCGATCTGCCAAACACCTCAGAGGTCTCGCGGAGATGCTTCCCCCGGGACCCCAGTGGAAGTGCAAGCGCATGAAGACGACCCACCCCACCAAATCAAAGGTGTATCTTTACTTTCGAGATCCCGTAGACTGTCTTGAAGCGTTATTTTCGAATCCCCTTTTTCACGAAAAATTAGATTTCATCCCTCGACGCGTTTGGACGAGCTCTGCTCGTATTATTCGCAAATACTCTGAGTGGATGACTGGTGATGCAGCATGGGATTATCAGGTACGTATCCTTCACTATACAAACGGTTGAAAATTTTATCAAGATCTGTTGAGTCTCGGCTTCCCCGAGGGGCAACGTTACTAGGAACGATCCTATCGTCAGACAAGACTAATATATCAGCGATGACAGGTGATCGCGTAGCACACCCGCTACTCCTTGGTCTTGCGAATATCCGGATGGATACCCGATCAAAGTCCTCCTCCAATTCGTTCTGCCTTCTCGCCTTGCTCCCGGTCCCAAAGTTCATTCATCGCAAGACGCGCATGTGCGGCGTGCTAGAGGATAGACTCGTCCACGAATGCCTGGACGTCGTCTTGCAGCCACTAAAGATAGCAGCCCAGATAGGTATAATGATGTCTGATCCTGTAGGGAATATACGCCATTGCTACACTCCACTCGCCGCCTACATCGTCGATACTCCTGAAGCACGCATGGTGGCTTGCGTACGTGACAAGACTTCACCGCTCACTATTGCTACGTATCTGGAGTTCGGTAACGAGACGCCATCGCCACCGAGGACTGGCAGCCTCACTCTTTCGCAACTGGCAAAGCTCCACACTAACCCCCTGTTACTCGAAGAGTATTTCAACGCATGTCAGGAGTACCGGCTTAACGGAGTTGCGGAACCATTTTGGAGGGACTGGCCGCTCGCCTGCCCATCTATTTTCTTGACTCCAGAAATGTTACATCACTGGCACAAAGAGTTCGGGGACCACGATCTTCATTGGGCCATTCACGTCCTTACTCCGGTGGAAATCGACTTTCGCATGTCTGTTTTACAGCCGATGACCGGCTACCGTCACTTCAAAGAGGGGGTTTCGAGAATTAAGCAAGTCACGGGAGCCGAACATCGTCACATTCAACGATATTTCGTGGCGGTTATAGCTGGCGCGGCGACACAGGGTTTTGTGATCGCACTCCGAGCCTTAATGGATTTTCGTTACTTAGGGCAGGCCCCATGCTTGGACGAGTCTCATCTCGCCCTGATAGATAAGGCGCTTTCTGAGTTTCATACCAACAAAGAAGCCATCATGGTTGCAGAGGCACGGCGCGGAAAGAAGAATCCGATCACCCATTGGCGCATCCCGAAGCTGGAGCTCATGCAAAGCGTTACTTCTAATATTCGGAAGAACGGCACTCCTATCCAGTGGACCGCGGATACCACAGAACACGCACATATCGTCGTCATCAAGGATCCTGCAAAGAGTACGAATAACAACCATTATGACGCGCAGATCTGTCGTCATCTCGACCGCGCTGAGAAGTGCCGCCGGTTCGAGATGGCAACAACTTTGCGATTGACGGAAGACGACTCTGGTTCAGACTCTGACCATGTCAGCATAGAAGGCGCCCGTCATCCGAAGAACTACTTCATTTCGGCCCGCCTACTCCAAAGGCAACTCGACAATAATACTCATCTTCCTCGAACATTCGTTGCTGACAACACGGCGGTCCATCTTAATCACTATCCATCCCTAAATCGCATACTTATTGATGAGGCAGCAGAGCGGTTCTGCATCCCAGACCTGCGTAATGCTCTTGCCGACTTCCTCCGCCGTGCACATTCCAACCCGAACGCTTACCACCCGATCGGAGGTCAACGCAACACTCGCGATGGGACATTGCCGTTCGATCATCTCCAGGTGTGGTACAAGTTACGTCTACAACATTACTCATACCACGATTCATCTATTCTCACCCCCGCCCAAACCGTCAATGCTATGCCCCCGAATAACGCGTGGCCGGAGGGCCGCTTCGATGCCGTGGCTGTATGTACGGACGGTGATCATAGCTGGCCAAAGAGTGGCCTCCGAGGTATGTTGTATTTATTCGTTGTCGCGTAAGCTCATATCGCGCCATCAGGACATGTCGTGGCGGAATTGCGTCTTATCATGCGTCCCCTCAGCAGGCAAGGCACAACACCTACCTGGAACGACACACAATTGATGTATGTCCGTCGTTTCGATCCTATCCCACAGCGAAATGGTTTGCTTGAGACGGCAACACAAATGCAAGTGCTCAAGCGTGCGACAAGAGCCGATGGGTCGCTACTGGGAGATATCATCCCGCTTTATCAAGTTCGCGCTCTCCTCAACATCGTTCCAAGGTTTGGGTCGAAGGCAGACCCGGGGCTAACGAAGGATAATTCCATGAGGCGCAGCACAACATTCTTCTTGAACAAGTACTTTACTAAGGATATATACTATGCTCTTTCTAATTTGTAGCATGCCGCAACAGTTCTGTAGAAATTATATTCTTTTGTAAGTTGTAGACTAATAGTAACACACAGTGTCAGAATTCAAGTGACTCTGAACTTTGTTTTTCGGGATGGAGTACTATGTACTACAGCTCAAGGCCTCACCAGCACTTCTTCGGACCCATCCTCGTCTCCCTCGTCCGACTTTTGCACACTTAGTCCCCATTGCATACGCATGAGCACGAGCGAGTAGTACGCAGATGAGTGGCAAACATGTACCATCTGGTGAGTCCGCGCCCGCACAGCCTCGACCGCGCGCCCCACTCAACGCCCGCCTCCTTGTGCAGCGTGATCGATCATCGATACGGACTTTTCGTCAACTTTCTACGAGCTTATCCCTCCAAGAACGGATCCAACGAGTCTGAAGAACTTCGGTGGCACTCAATCCGGGAGCCCCAATTTGAGCAAAAGAATGTAGAGGGTTGAAATCACCGAATCGTCGCAACCAGCTGCAGCGTTCTTGGTATATTCTCTCTCCTAACCAACCTAGTAGCATCTCTCACCTATCTCGCCCATACAAGGTCTTCATCAATCATCTACCGCAGTGGCCGCGTCGTCTGGTATCAGGGAAAACTGGACCTCCCGCTGTTCCCTCATCCAAGATCCCACCCCCAAGAACCTCAGTTACTACGGGGACATCGCCTTTTGGGACCAGGAGGACGCCCATGGCGCGCTCACTGGCTGCCTCGTGCTGCTCGGCTGCGACTCAAACCGGAAAGTCTGGAACGCCGTCGAGGTCTAACGCCTCGCGCTCGTCGGGTGCCTCGGCCACGACTTTCACCCCTTTGGTATGGCCGTCACACTCCGTCGAACCTGTTCACGATCAACACTGCGCGTGCACACACCGTCGAGCAGTCCGTACTTGCCCCAATGCGTACGACGGAGGAGGAGGAGGAGGAGGAGGAGGAGGAGGAGGATAAAGAATCTAGGATGCCAGGGCCAGTCACGCGATCGGCAGTTCGCAGTATGTCCGTACGTTCTGCTCGCCCTACTTCGTCTCCCTGAACGCAATCGCGCTGACGAGCCCGACCATCTTCTTCGTGAGCAACGACCACCTCCTGACACCGCGCCTCCCATACCCGATTGGGCGTATGCTACCGCTCGTCGGGTCCGTCGTCGAGTCCGTCGCCGCGTTCCGGCTGGGATGCCTCGCCCATGTCTCCTTTCGTGAACCTCAGTTCGAGTTGAGCGAGGTTGAACTGGAGCACATGTTTGCCGCCCTTGTGTCCAGTTTGCCAATATCATCGCACTCTCGCCATCGGGTGCCCAGCTGGCCGTCTCCGCTTGTTCTCTCGGCCTCGTCTACTTCTACGAGATGCCGATGTCAACGCAAGCACGACCACCGGCGCACCACAGCGTACCCATCTCGTTCTTCCCCGACAACCTTGCCTAGTACGATGACGAACACCCCCACTTTCCGTCGCTGCGATCAAGGCCAAGGCGAGGTCACCCGAGCGGGCTGTCTCCATTACGCCTTTCTCGAGTGAGGAGAAGAAAAATGAAAACGAGGACGGCACGAGGACGTACGACCATCGACGATGACGCTCAGGGGGTCCGGACGGGCGCGATCTACGTTCCGGGGTTGTACGAACGAGGCATCCTCACGTGTCGACCTTACTCCCCGGAGTAACTTGGTTATCAGATCCGACTTGAAAACATCAATAACGTGGTCTCTTGCTTCAAGAGTCAAACCATGTCTTCATTGCACCCTAGTACATCTCGTAGTCCCTCAATTTCGTGCCAACGTGGACCTTCACAGTGGAACGTACGAGGGGGGAAATTCCCAGTTGGACCCCTTCAAGAGCAATGTTCGAATTAGCTCACCGAGAAATCCATCGTCGAGGAGGCTCCCGAGTGTGACGAATGACGCGAATGTTCAAGTTCAGTTTAAGACTCGATGGACCACTCCGGGTGGTGTCACCCACCGTCCATTGTCTGTATTTGACATGGCTCTAGTCTCGTCGTTCCTGTCTGTCTATGGACGTACTACCAGTACAGCGTCCGGGTCTTACAGGATTACTCCGGCTTCTCGGTCCCAGTCGTTCAAACGGTGGCATCGGATACAAGGAGAATGGAACATGACTGACCCAAGCTTGTCTACTTTTGTCATACCTTTCGTGAATCGCAAATCGTGTTCTAACATACGCGCAATTACTCCGTCTACGTGTTGTCACCATCCGTATTGTCGCCCGCTTCGCTATCTTGGCATCCGCATTCAAGCTCCCTCCTTTCATGGTCCTAGTCATAGCCTTCCTGAATGATGGTACACCTGTTCGTTGATCGTGGCTTGCCCTTGAAGACATCGAATGTTGCTTGTGGCGTTTACTTGACCGCCTTGATGTAAGAGATCCTGCGATCATATCCTCTTCCCGCTGATAGTGTTTTTAGCATCGCTCTTGTCACTATCATCTTGAAGACATCCTTCTACATAAGAACGGGTCGATGTCACCAAGCCCTTCGAATTCGCAGATCTGGGCTTGTATTCGCCTCTTTGAAGTACAAATTCGGGGTCAACTTTAGGGTGGAATATATCCTTCGAGCGCCCATGATACTCAGCTCCATGGTATTTCTACCTCCAAGTTGCGACCTCGGAGCGTCGCTCTCATGGTTGCATTCTGCAGCTGCCCACGGTGATCGGGGCTTCACTTAGATTGAACCAATTTCAGGTGGTTTATCATTTCGGTTTGGGTAGGTGTTCCGGCATCATATTCGTCAATTATTCATTGTATTCCAGAACATTATTTGATTCTCGCCCTTGAACTGATAAAGTTTGCTATGAATGCGACAATCTGATTCAAGACAATTCGCAAGCGCCATGATCGCAAGCTCATGGAGGCGGCAGCCAAGGCTTCTGAGGGCAGTATCCCGCCCTCGTACAATCTCGCGCCGCTTCGATTCACGAATCCATGTCGAACCGTGTTTCGTTCATCCGTGGTGCTGTGTACAAAGGATTTGGCCGCAAGATTACTATAAAGCCAGATGACGGTGCTTCCTCCGGAGAGTTGTCTGTAAACGGTCCTTTATCCCGCCGACTTTCCCTGCGGAAGCCTCGGAAAGGTTGATGCGACGGCATCTGAGGTCGACACTGCCGTATGTGTTCGTCAACCGGTCAACCTGGTTGACCGTTTGCGTACTAAGGTGAACACGGAGCAGATTCCGCAGATGGTCGGTACTACGTTGCCGCCGTTTATTGCTCGATATGTCCGTTGCTATACAGCACACCAATCCCTCATCGACCTTGACGACGACAGCCTCCGACACTCCTTGCTTTTCATTACGGACCTCCTTGGGCCTGCTGCCCTGCCCCTGCCAGTACTGTTGGCTTCCGTTCTCCAACTCCCGTCGGTGGACAATAGGCAAGGTCGAGCGTGTGCGGAGACGAGTGATATCATAATCATTCAACCGAGTACTACTACTAGTTGTCAAATCTTATCATGTATTGCTGTATTTAAATACATTTTTAGCAATATCGGATGAGTCACCCTCACTGATGCTTGTCATCATTCATCAAACCGTCAGCTACTTAGTGGCACAAGAAAGTGTACAAAAGTGTACTACTAGTCAAGAAGTGTATGGGAATAGTGTAGGAAAGTGTGTCAAAAAGCATAGTGAAATAGTGTAGGAAAGTGTAGTCAAAAAGCGTAGTAAAGTGTAGCCAAAAAATGTAGTGAAATAGCCTTGTGGGAAAGTGTAGTAAAAAAGTGTAGTCAAATGGTTTAGAAAAGTGTAATTATAAAGTGTAGTCAGTATGGGAATAATGTAGGAAAGTGTAGTAAAAAGTGTAGTGGAATAGTGTAGGAAAGTGTAGTCAAAAAGCGTAGTAAAGTGTAGCCAAAAATGTAGTGAAATAGCCTTGTGGGAAGTGTAGTCAAAAAGTGTAGTCAAATGGTGTATAAAAGTGTAGTGGTAAAGTGTAGTCAAGAAGTGTAACAAAAAAGTGTAGCCAAAAGTGTAGAAAGAAAGTGTAGTGTGACCTGTTGGCCCTGAATGTCCCTGGAGGGCCTGTAGGAACCTGTGGGGTCTGGAGAGCTAGAGAGACTGTAGAGCTGTAGGCTCTGGAGAGGCTGTGGTAGGTTATACATCTGTGGGAACCTGTGGGGTCTGGAGAGCTAGAGAGGCTGTAGAGCTGCAGGCTCTGGAGAGGCTGTGGTAGGCTATAAAGTCTGTGAAGTCTGTAGCTGAAAGGCTAGTTTGCTGATGAAGGTGCCAGAGCTGATCTCCAACACGCCCCCTCAGCGAGGCACCAGCGAGAGACCGACACGGTGCTGCGAGAATGAAGGGCGAGGCAGCGGCTTCGTCAGGATGTCCGCTAAGTTCCCCGAACTCGGAACCCAAGTCAATTTAAATTCCCCCCGCTGAACGTGCTCCTCGATGAAGCGAACACGTACGTCCATGTGACGGAGGCGGTTGTGGTTGTAGGCAGCGGAAGCCAGAGAGATCGCCCCCGCGTTGTCGGCGAAGATCTGTACTGGGAGCGCAGGGTCCTCGTGCAGCGCCGACAGCATCTGCATGAACCAAAGACCATCCTGAATACAAGCAGAGAGAGCAAGATACTCTGCCTCAGTCGAGGACAGTGCGTGCGTCGTTTGCTTCTTGGAGACGTGGATAACTGGGGCGCCGTAGTAGAGCCAAACGTAGCCCGAAACGGAGATGCGATCATCCGGACAGCCCGCCCAGTCGGAATCACAGAAGGCGGCGGGATCATGCGAGACGGAGGGGTTTCCAAAGTGGAGTCGCAGAGAGGACGAGCCCTTGAGGTAACGAAGAATCCTCCGCGCCACGCTGAAGTGTTTCAGTTCTGGGGAGGCACAATGACGAGCCAGAGACTGAACTGCATGGGAGATGTCAGCCCGGGTGCACGTTGAGATGTAAAGTAGCTCTCCGATAAGTTTTCGGTAGCTGTGACCCAAATCGTCAACTGGCGAGTGTTTGTCCTCTGCGCGACCGAACGGATGATTGGGGTCCATGGGGATGGACACGCAGTGAGATTCTTCCAACCCGTACTCCCGACACAGGTGAGCAATGTACTCCCCTTGATGGATCCAAACCTGCTTCCCGCT
>JBBPQC010000340.1:0-23189 GCA_038092295.1 Leccinum arenicola
AACCCAAGCGGACGCAAAACCGTCAGAGCCGGAGGGGGTGGGGACGGTGAAAGTACCAGTGACAGTGGTGAAAGTTCCCTTGTTGGCAAAAGGTATGAGATCGGGCACGACCATGAGACAAAAGGACAATATTAACCCCGCTCTCCGTCCAGACAGCACCAGCCCAGTTGGAGCTGTACTCTGTGTTGGAGACAGCACCGGTAGGCGTATCAACGCGGTTAATCGGCAGAGTCTGGCGGTTCCCGCTACGATGAGCGAGGCGAGCATCCAGCCGAGAAGACGAACTTGGAACTGCCAGAGTCACAGATGCAAGAAAAAGGTTGGTGAGAAGTGCAAATATGGATACCATTGTAAAGATGGGGAATCTAGACTGTCGATGCGATGCGAGCTTGAGGCCCTGTGAGGTAGAAAGCGTCACGGTGCATCTTTGAACACGAAAGACACTTATAAGTCCTAGAAGCTCTTTTTATGTCGTACACATTGACTCAGGGGAAGCGAAGATGCACTCCAAAGGCTGGCCCGGACAGCGAATCCGTGCAAGTCAAGCTGCGACTCGGTGCTGACTGGGATACCATTGTCGATATAGGGATCGATAGTACGAGGGAGTCTGAGGAATTGAAAGCGTCAATAGTGGGATTCAGTTTAGTTATGTTCCGGCTATGGTGGGGCTATGGTGGGGCTATGTTCCGGCTATGTTTTTGAATCTGGACCAGAGACAAGTTAGAGCTCCGAGCCTGCCGAGCAAATGCCGAATACCGGGCCGTGATTTTCCGGTCACGTGAATCACGCAGAAACGTCCGAGAGAAGTACAAAAAATAGATTGATCGCAGCGAGTGAACGAGTACAAAATAGCGGACGAAGTGAACCAGACAATCAAATCCCTCTTCTCCCTCCACCATGCCTCGTGAATCAGAAAAAAATAAACTGTTGAACGGTATTAACGAATTAGAATTCAAAGTACTCACACGGAGGTTAGAAAACTTACAGTTACGAGCGAGGGAGGACGAAGGTGGCGGCAGCGATGACGAGGACGAGGATGCTGAATTGGACGAGCTCGAGTTCTTGGATTTCTTCCCCCCCAGTCCCATATCCCCTCTCCCCTCCGATCTCGAATCTGATTCCAATTCCGAGTCAGCCTCGTCAATCAGCTCGGTCGACGAAAAAGAATTACATTACCAGCGACTCCTTGACGCGATCCGAGCACTCCGTGATGAGGTCGAACAGGCACGCGTCATCCACCCTATTGCTGAGCCAAAGATGCAAGCATCTCAGCTCCATCTCCTCGATCACTTCGCCGAGTTCCGCCCTCACCTCTTCCGCCAGAAAGTCCGCGTCGATCCTGAGATATTCGACTGTATCTTAGAGCGGATTAGCGACCATCCAATCTTCAAATCAAAATCGAATAATCTTCAGCTACCGGTTGCGGTTCAACTTGCTATTTTTCTTTATCGCGCGGGACACTACGGGAACGCCGCATCTGCCGAAGACGTATCACAGTGGGCGGGGGTCAGTGTGGGTTCGGTGGTGAATTGTACCAATCGTACCATGATCGCGATCTTGGACCAACACGACGACTTCGTGTCTGTGCCTACAGCACACTCGCTCGACGCCGAACTTGCGCGGAGGTTCGTTGAAGCGAAGTCGTGCGAAGCATGGAGGGGGGGTATTTTTGCGGCGGACGGAACATCTATAAACCTGTTTCAAAAGCCCGCTCTTTATGGCGAGACATACTACGATAGGAAATCAAGTTATTCTTTAAATTGTCAGGTAAGACTCGGAATTTGCGTACCAAGTTAATTTATCCGCTGCCTCCGAACTTTCACGGCTGACTTGGACATTTCACAGCTTACCGTGATGCCGCACAACCTTCTTGTTGTCGACTACGGCTTGGGGCACCCGGGGAGCGTGCACGATGCATACGCGTTTCAAGGCACCGAGTTCGCGAAGGACCCGAATGGCTTGATCCCGGATGGCCACTGGATTTGGGCTGACAGCGCATACCCGACCCAAACGTGGTGCGTTGTCCCTTTCAAGGCAGTGCGATCGGAGCCACTGTCACGACCACAAAAAACTTACAACCGTTACCTGTCAAAGGTGAGTAACACGCATGTTGTAGGTCCATACCATATACTAAATCCGAATCTAAGATTCGGATTTGTGTTGAACACGCAAACGCCGCACTGAAAGGACGCTTTCAGTCGCTCCGGGAGCTCCGCTTGCAGATTAAGACACCCGACGACATGATGTACGCACTGCACTGGGTGCAGTGCTGCATCATCCTCCACAACATGATAATCCGCTTTGAGGACACGAAGGGGACACGCTCATCCACGACCTGGGCACGCGAAGAAGCCGGCGGCGCTCAAGATCGTGACAGGGATCCGGAACCTGTAGCGGTGGCAGTACCTGACGGGACACCGGGGCAGCACTTCCGTGTGAACTTGATGCGCGAACTCTTTGCGGCGCTCGGTCTTGGCTACACTGTTAACGAAGAACAGCCCGCCGGCGAGCAGGCATGAGGCTCGAGAGAGATCAACGACTTAGTAGTAATAAAATGCCGTGTGTTATTCGAATAGTAGAGAAAGAAGTACGACACACCGATACACATACAAGACGATGAACTCCCTGAGTACACCAACCACTGCTCAGACATCAAAGTTGAGGAACTAAAATAAAAAAAAGAGTGTTCAAGACTGTGGCACGGCGGCGATCACCGTATGAGCCACTGTGGGGGAATGAGAGCGGGAGGGGAAATTAAGAAGTGGGAGAGAAAGAGGAGTCGCCAGGGGGGAACGAAGGGTCACCAGAGCGAAAGAAGGAGCCGCTGGGGGGAAACAAGGAGTTGCTGGAATGAAATGAGGAGCCAGCGCCGGGGGTAAATGAGGAGTCGTTGGCGGGGTATGAAGGGTCACCGGCGGCGAGCGGGAACAAGGAGCTGGAGGGGGACGAGGAGCCAGAGTGGCCCGGGAGCAAAGAGCTGGAAGGGAATGAAGAACGAGAAGGAAATGAGGGGCCAGGACCGGGAGGCATCGGAGTAAGTGAATTATGCGGCTGTCTAAGCGCATACTGCAACCGGAGCAGCTCTATCTGGCGTGCCGTTGTGCGCTCCTCTTGTTCTAAGAGCTGGATGTCAAGCATCTTGAGCTTTTGTGTACGCTCGAACTCAGCTGGCGCATTCGCAACTTTAGCAACGTGTTCCTCATGCTGATTATCCAGCTCCTGCTTTCGGATAGCGTAGTTGTAGCGCATCGCAGAGCGGGAAGATCCTTGACGCCCCTCCGAATCAAGCAAAGCCTCGCTTTGCTTATCCAAGCTCTCGAGCTTGGCGGACATGTGGTTCTTCGCGCTCCGAGTTGATGACCCCATCCTGGTAGAGGATACGCTGGGGCTAACGCGGCTCTTCGAGCTTGAGGCGAGTGAACTGGGAGGACGTGTGTACGGAGTTGGTTTGGTGAACGCACTACTGCGTCCTTCCCGTACCGGTGTCTTGCCTTTCTGCTTGAGCACAAACGGTTGGAATGCATCTGAGTCCAGCAGATCGCCGGTGTCCAAGTCAACTTGCATATGATGTCCAGCATGATCGCCGGACTCCTAGTGAACGTAGTAGATATACTAGCAGGTTAGCAATGCGCCGACGGACTAATCAAGTCAGACCAACCTTCGGAGACGCTGGACACATGTCCGAGTCCTCCATAGGCTCGTCATAAAAGGCGAAATCTTCATCGGCCCTCTCGATCCCTTCCATGGTGGACGAAGCTACTACTATAGTTTTGCCAACTGGCAGTCGGTCCGGTCCCGGCGGCGGTCTGACCTCAACGATCTCATTATTCTCGTCCTCGACGATCTCCTTCTCCGAGTCTCCACCTTCCTCGTCTGCCGCCGCTGCCTCGCTGTCGGCCTTGGAATTTTTTGCGGTGACGATCTTGCACAGCTTCTCCGAATGACCAGCATTCGGCTTGGACGAGATCAGCTCGCTGTCGAAAGAGGGGATCCGATCCCAGAAGGCATTGAAATCGTTGTAGTATGGGAATTGTTGCAACACCTCCTCTAAATAGTATGAGCGTAGATCAGTGTGAACGCTCTGATCAGTGGCACCGTGACGACGTACCCATGAGATTTTGCGGGCTGTCCGTGTCACCATCGGCTCGAGGTAGGACGCCGCTTCCAGTCGACTTGAACTTTGCATGCTGCTTGCGGTATTTAAGCTTGAACCTGAGGAGAGACGATCAAGGATGAATTGAAGATGACCGATTTGTTACTTACCCGCTCAATTGGTTATTCACACCTCTGATGAACTTTTCCGGGTCAGCCGAATACGAAGCAGCGTGCTCAGCGTCGTGTTCGAAGATGTGCTTTGCAATCACCGCCATAATCTCCTTCTTGTTCTTCCCAGACGGCTTGTCACCAGGAGAGCGCTTGGGCCCTGCGGTGGTCGAAGTGCGAGAGTCGTTATAAAGAATGTGGCGATCGGCTTGATGAGTTGTAATCCAGGCAACCAGCAGATCCGCTCGTCTTCCTTCCCAGACTACATTAGAACCTTTGGTGGTGGATGAGGCAGCGGGCACATCGCCAGCTTTGCTTTTCCCACGGTGTTTCTTCTTGCCAGTGGGAGCGTCTTTCTGGGCTGTTGGACCGGTTGTGGTGGCCACATCAGGACCGTTCTGCCTGTCCATACAAGCACAAGTAGGTCCGGAATATACGGTTGGCTGGTTGGTGAGTGCTCGCAGCCTAGCAGAGCGTCGAGGTGGATGGCGAAGGGCAGGCATGGAATTATAACTCAGCTTGGTAGTATTCTAACTCAGCACGTTGCCGCCACGTTCCAGATTCAAAACATAGCCCCACCATAGCCCCACCATAGCCGGAACATAACTAAACTGAATCCCGCTAATATTGACTCATTGCCAACTTGAATTGGGTTCGTGTGCAAAACGAGATAATCTACGGAATTTAGATAGCTATCTCCATAAATAATTATCATTTTCGTTTCCTCGCAATCTTGGATCCCTCACATTATATGATCGCTTTCGTTAGTACTCTGAGTACATAGTCAAGTCTCCAGACGCAAGGTCCCAAGCCGACAAGGCCGGCCCTCGTGCTCAAAAAGTTGGTCGCTTGTACTTATACCCACGCAGGTTCACGTGATCAAATGGGATGTCACAAATTTCGTTTGCTCTATCCTGTAACGGTCACGCCGCATCGTCACTTCGTACCAATATGTCGATGCGGAGCATTTCTGCGGGACATGTTCTCCCCCAAAACCCGACCTTCATAGACTTTCCCGTCTCAGACGGTGACGAAAGCCAATGGCCAAGTAATACCGCTCGCGTCGTGGATAGCGAAGGCCATGTTAATTACATGAGGCCTGTGCCCATCGACGAGAGCCTCTCCATCAAGTGGAGGTGCGAAGTCGGTGCCAGTCTGGCACTCCAACTGAAGAAGCCTGGTACGTTTCCAATCCAAAATGTCGCCAAACTTTCCATTGACGCGCTTCGTCGTGTGCGTATCTCACCATGAAGTCGGGCCCACCTACGTGCTTCGTAGTTGGCCACCTGGCTATCAGATGTTCGATCACAACAAAGGGTCAGCGAACTCACCGCGACATGATGCCTATCTTATCGGTACGTCCGCTCGTTCTTCCGTTCTATATCCTTTCCCATTGCTGTTTGACACAGGTTCGCGTCACGCCAAGCGATTCCGTTCCGTCCCAGAATTTATCCCTCACGCTCTTTGGCTACTCACGGACCCGAGTCTCGTTCGTTCCAACTGCAATTGCAAATATTGCAACAAAAAGCCACAGCGCGAAATCACAGCTTCCATGGGTCTCCTTCCAAGGCGTTCAACTCCCTTGCCTGCAACTCCACGTGCAACTACCGGAAAGGTTCCTGCTCACGCAGTTACCGCTAATGCTACGCCATCTGCGTCCGCGTCAGGTCGCACCACTCGTGAACGAGCAAAACCTTATGCGGCTATCCGTCGTGTACCCCGTCCCGTCAAGCAAAACCAAGGTCCCAAACAGAGTATGCTCAGGGAGCGCAACGCCGATCTACGGTCCGCCTATGCCGACGGAATCCATCTCAGAAAATGGTATAGAGACGGAGAGTTGTTGTGGTGTGCCCTGAGCCCTCCCATTCCTGGGCTTTTGGGTGAAAAGGATGCTATCATCTTCTGGCCTGGCATAGTCGAGGAAGCCAGGATGAAAGCCGAGGCTATCAGATATTCAGGAGTAGGTGAAGATGCTCACATCGTCGAAACCCAGGAGACCCAGGCCGGCGAGAGCTCGACCGCCACTGAAAATGGAAACGGGTCCAACGACGAGAACAGATCAGTGCCCTGGACTGTCATCCAGACATTGTCATACAAAATGAAACTGCTAGGGATCTCGTGTTCTTATTATATCCCCGCTGACCAGGTCCTTCCATACCAAGCGCATGCGCCGTCAGACGATCTTATCCAGGCAATCCACCGTGTTCCCCTAGAACAAATGAATACCGACACCGACACCTTCCGACCCACCGAAGGAGCTACTTTCGTCAACGCTGCTGCAGCCTATGCACTTGCCGTCCAAATCGCTGCCAATCTTGCTGGTTATTGGGCTCCTACAGATGACTGGGATTACAAATTCTCTATCCCACCGGCAAATTCTTCGCACTCTGGGACAGTGCGTATCATAACTGGTGCTCAACAAGGGGGATCGCTTGACTCGGTGATGAATGCCAGTATGACATTCAACGCGAGCCTAGCGCGTGGTAGTAGCAGTACTGGCCCAAGCAACGTATTGTCTCTCGCGGCGAACATTCAGCCCATTTCCATTTCCGCTCCACCGCCCATTGCACTCACGCAGACGGTTACCCAAACACGTTATCAAGGATTGTGGTGGGGCGCCGAGCGGATCTGGACTGATGAGCTCGTACGGCTCAAACTATCGCGGTCACAGATAGCTCCCAAAGGGACGGAGAACATCCTGCCTCCAGCTGGTCCATCACGCAAAGCAATGGAGTACACAAAGATGCTGAATACTACGGAGGCAGATGAGTTGGTAGGAGCGGAAACTCGGGGAGTGTTCATGCGTATCGACGGGCTTTACGTGGTGGACGCCGAGAGATCGGACGGAACGATGGCGAAAGAATGTAGAGCTACGGGGATGCTCTATGAACTTGTCGATGAAGACTGGGAGGGGGGATCACTGGGAGGAGAGGGAGGCTCCGATGATGGTGGCAAGGGCAAGGGCAAGGCTGTGGAGGCCCCTGCGACATCCGATAATGGAATGAACGAACAGGGGATGACTGCGCCTGGAGTTGATCCTGCCATCGACGGAGTACCACCCGCGAATTCGAAACCCAAAGAACGCTCGGCGAACGAACAGCTCTCGCATCCAGTGTTGTCATTGCCATTCCCTCTCCCACATCCTCCGGAGGGATTTAAATTCCGTCCGATTCTCGCTCCTGGACACGAAGCGGTTCTATCACTGAACCTGATAGCGGGACGCTATTATCCTCGACTGCTCAGACATCCCCTCTTGGACAGCTTTGTTGAGAAGGCACTGGACATAGAGGGTGGACCTGTGGTGGAAACGAGTCAACTCTGGGCGTTGGAGGGACTCGCACCTGGGTATTACAACACGATGGACCCAATTCGTTGGCGGCCGTGCCGCATTATGATGGTGCGCGAGGCAGACAAGGAGGCTCGTGAAGGGTTAGAGGACCACTGGCGAGCGCGCGCAAAGGAGAGGGATGAACTGAAGGCGATAGAATCGGATTTCCTGCCCCCGCAGTCATTGCCGTCGTCGATGGCGGTGGACGGAGACGATGGGGTGGGTATGAGTATTAGTCAAGCGGCGGTTGTGCGACAGCAGGATATCCAACCCGAGGCTATGGTGGTGGACTCGTAGGCTATTCCTTGGATGTATATTATGTAGATGAAAACTATATCAATGCGGGGAGAGAGTGGGTGTTCGAATTCATTGAATGTCGAGGCACATTAAGAAATGAATAAATTGGTGGTTGCTATTGTAACTTGCCGTTATCGGACGTCTCAGGCTTGGCTCACCGGCGGTCGCTGTCACGACGACCTCGCTCGTTGTTAGACACGTCGACCACGCTGCACGCTCCTCCACAAAGTTCGCGCGTCTTCGTCGCTGCCCCACACAGCTGGCGCGTCGCTCGACATTCAGCTCAGTCTTGAATTCGAGGATCCGTCGTGTCGTGTCTCGTCTCTCACCGTCTGCCGCGCTCGATCGCACAAAGCCACCTCCGAGTCGGAGCAGACGCGGCGGATCCTCCATCTCGGACCCACTCGCTCCTCCGACGCACTGCACACCGAAACAGACAGTCCACCACCTCCTCCCTCATCACACATGGCACTCCTCTCTCCCACCACCACCGGCTCGACGCCTCTTTCCCACTACCACTCCCTCGACCCCTCCCCCGCCTCGACCACAAGCACCCTCAGCTCCGCGTCCTCATCCAGTATCTCATTGACCCGAGCAGACCAAGGTAAGCACTTTGCAATTCATCCGGGCCTCGAGGCACCTCGCGTCTTTTGGAAATTTACGTGAATCGATCTGCCATGCATACTCATTATACAGAGGACGTCACGATCACCGTGAACCGCGCCCTGCCACCAATACCCACGGGAAGGCGCAAGGGTCAGGAGTGAGTGTCTTATCACTTTCGTCCACACGACGACGATGGTTTGGTGGTCAAAGCTGAAGAAGGCCCTCTCTTTCAGGGACATCCGCCTATTAGCCATCTCGACCCACATCACTGAGCTCTCTTACGCCGTTTCCGATGTGCAGACGCGTATATTCGGTTCGTTTTCCCTCATTGCCGTGTGATCCCACGTAGCGCTGACGCCCCGTATCGTCGTGTAGAGATACAAGAATTGCGACACAAGCCTCAAGCAGAGGGCGTGGAGGCCAAGACGACCGCAGAAATTGACAATGCCATCATGAGCATGAACGAGCGTCTCGAGTCCATCGAGCAAGGCATGAAAGATATCAACGAATCCATGACCCCCTTTCATCCCTCCGAAGACGAGCCTTTTGGTGATTCCTCCGAACGTGCCGTCATGCTTAGAAAGCATGCCGCACTGCTGGCGGAGTGGGACGCGGTACAGCAGGAGACTGACGAGCTCCAGCAAGAACTCAAGGAGGACAAGTGGATCACAGTATTTCGCACAGTCACGGAACAAGCGGACGGCATGATGTCCAGTCTGGAGAAGGCTGTGAACCGATGTCAGGTGTGTTGGCGAGCGTGTCTTCAGGGCTATATACTCATCCGCCACAGGATTTTATATGGCAAGTACACAAGAGAAACGACGACAACACGTCCCGAACCTCGTTCGCCAACTCCGTTCGATCGGAGAAATCCCCGGTCAACCTGGATGTGTTCAACAACCTGCTTGGATCCTTCCAAGCCAAGAAGGCGTATGTCTACTCCTCGTCCGTTCGTCGACGAAGCTGATCTTGCCTTAGACACTACGTGCCCGCCACTACCAAGGTCCTGGCAATCATGGATAATGGCGTCAAGAATCGAGTTACCAAGAACGGAGAGGCGTTACGTCGGCATGCAGAAGCGGCGAAGCGGTGGCGCGTTCTTCAAGAGCGGATAGAACGGACTGACAGAGAAATGGGCAGAGTTCGCGAGATCCTGACTCGCGCGGATCAGGCACCGAGCGAGACCGATTCGTCCAAGTCTAGTCACACCACCAGTGCCAACGGTTACCTCGCGACCCCTCCGAGCGGGAAAAGCCAGGCGTCAAGCCGTGCGAGCACGCTATCAAGGTCCATGTCGCCCTTGAGAAAGCTTGCGAAGAGGTTCGTTGGAGCTGTTAGATCGCCTGCCACACCCGCTGCTCCACTACCGGTGTCGAGAGAGTTGTCAGCAACACATCTGTCTTCCTCGGAGCCACCCAAGGGAAGGACTGTTCGAAAACAACGTTCTTCCCTTTTCACTTTCCACGACAATCGAGAAAAGCTGCCAGCAGGGAACGGACACAAACACAGCCAGAGTTTGACCCCCACGTCTTCTCCTCAGTCATCAAAGCGAGTGCCAGAGTTGAACAACGTCACGATAAAGCCCAAGCTTCCTCCAAAACAACCTTGGAACCCTTCAACAAAGGTCGAAGATGAAGGCCTGGTGACTATCAAACCCACCACTCCGAAGAGGCAAACCGCGAGATCGATCGTTACGTCAGGGCGCATGCCTCTGGTTCCCGTTACGCCTCAACGCAGCTTGTCTCGAAGCTCTAACGCCTCTTCAAGACCATGGTCTCCTGTTACTTCCTCTATATCGACTGCCCCTTCATCCAATCCATCGTTTCCTTCGCTTACACCTGGTACACGACCGCCGTCTCGTGCTCAGACACCGGGCCTAGGCACGACGCCTCGTCCAAGACCTCGAACCCCGAGTTGTATCCCCGGTCCAGCAATGTACTGGCGTTCCGTGTCCGCAAGGCATCCAGGTGAAGACGATGGCGATGAAGCCGACTTCACGACCCTCATGCAGCGCGCGTTTTCCCCGGCTCTCACCCACTCTACCTCGTCGCCCGGCCCTTCTGGCAACGCACGTGCCCATACACCGGGCGGTGTTCGTTTCCCTCCTCCCCGACCCCCGAGTCGATCCATGATACCCCTCCCAAGTGTGCACGTATCCTCTGAATCGAGGCCTTCGTCCACCATGTCATTTTATCGACCTGAAAGTCCACTGACGGAGAGTGGTAAAGGACTGGTATTCAGAGCGCAGACTCCCGAAGCGATGCTCAAAGCGCGCGCACAACTGGTTCCCATTTACAGTGGACTACGTTCTTCAGCGCGAGCGTCCGTCATCGGTACCAGGGCACCGCCCTCGAGTTACCGAGACGGGTCGACGACGCGGACGCCGTCGAGGTCTGTATCACGCACGGGTGCATATACCCCATCGCTCGATGGACCGATGAACATTTACGTCCCGGGGAATCCCAGGGACCCGCTCGACGCGGAATTTGCGGCTGTCGTGAACTCTATTCCTCATGGGCTCCTCATCGAACGCGTCGACCCACCCCTCAAGACGATACCGAAAGAAGGCGAAGAGATCAGGGCCTCGTATGCCTTTTCGAGCCCACTCTCGAGAAAGGTTGTCACGTGTCGGTTGACGACTTTGACGAGGTCGGGACGTAGTACTGGCGGCGAACACACGACGTCCAAGAAGGTCATGTGTCGTGTCGGAGGGGGTGAGTCGTGTTTTCATGCCCGTCCGCGATGATGGTTGCTCACATGTGATGTGAATTGTGTCGTGTGACAGGCTGGCAAGACCTTCAACTTTACATGCTGAACCGTCAGGCAGGCATGTGAGCGTTTGAACGTCAGCCAAAATCCGCTTCGTGCTCGTCTCCGAGAACAATTATCCTTATCGAGGCCCAATGTCTTCCTATCAGTGAAAGCAACGAACAATCCTTGCATGAACTAGAACGCATTCGAACGACACTGATACCATTCACAATTGTATCACTTCCCATGCACGTCTCCTTTCTTGTTCCTTTCCTTTCCTTAACTTTAATGCCACGGAAGTTAAGAATGCACCTTTTCCACTACCGTAACCTCGTTATTACCCTACGACACTTCTCTACTTCGTTGCAGTATCACGATAACAATCACGTTCAGCCTTGTTTTCTTTTGAATCCGTCTCAAGATGGTTCTTGCCACGTTTGCAGTATATCATGTCGATCGTCGTCGTGTTGTTTTGTGCCAGCTATGGGAAAATATACTTTGCATTCTCATCGGATGTCATTGAATCATGCTCTTCACAGTCATCGTGTGGTACATAATACATTGAAGGCCATGAAACCACTGTTGGTTGAACGTAATACAGCTAGCCTTTCTCATCATATCTTCCTCTCTACTCCGCCATCTGTGATACTGCTTATCTAGCCCCACTAATACAAGCAATCTGATTGCTATCATCATTCTTCCTGATGAGATCCTAGCAACCAGTTAGTACAGTTTATATAGATATACCTGATGACTTACACTGGCGGTATACATGAAATTACCCGAGTTTCCATGTAGGTTGACAATGGCATACCCAACTTGCAGATGTTGCCTCCTAACCTTCTTTCTCTTCTTTCTGCTACTCTCTGAGGGCTTCTCATCACCATAAAGCAGATTGTTGGCATAAGCATTTGCAAGACCTCTGACCCTTGAGTCAGTGGGACTGATGAATAGTAACTTCCAGCCAAGGTACTTCAACTTCTTTGGACATAGGCTCCAAAGCTTGTCCACACCTGGCTGAGGGCTCTTGTGAGTGCCAGAGACTGATAGCTGTATCACCAGAACATGCCCTGCAGAGACCAAAGCACCATTAATTCCTTGATAAGTGCCAGATGGAGGGTGCCAGTAGAAAGGAGGAGGCTGGATTAGATCTTGAGCCATGTGATACATGTTGCATTGGGGAAGAGTGAATGTCTCCTGATGCTCAGCCATTGGCCCAGTATCTTTCCAGTGAATCATCATGAATTTGCCACCTTGACAGAGGAAGTATTTGATGAAGCTTTCAAAAAGCCATCCAGCAGTTACATGGGCATAAGGATGATGAGACATGGTATCAAAAAATTGAATCTGTTCAGCAAGAGACTTCTTGAGGAGTGCATTCTCCAGTATGGCAGCAATCCAGTCAGTGGGAACAATGGTCTTGGAAATAGCATGTTCCTCATCATTTTTAGGCTCAATGAAGAAAATAGATGCTGATGCCTCAAAGCCTGTGAGATTTTTGCTGTCAACTGCATAAAGAGCTGCAAAAACATCTCCAGCAATCCTTTCAGCACTTGCCATAGTAGCTGATTGATGGGAAGATTCAAATCTGGGATTGTTGAGAAGGTTCAATAGTGTTTGAGGAACATATCCCCACTTCTCTGCAAAAGCTGCCATTTTTTCAGGGTCAACTCCCATGACATGGCTAAAAATTCCATCAGTTGACTAGTATCAGTGATAATTCATGTTACATACGCAAAACTCCTAAGCTCTTCAATAGATGGAGGAGATAGAACATAAGGAAGGACACCACATTCCTTTGTCCATTGATACCAGTGTTCCTTGGCAGGGAAAGTGGTTTGGAAGACTCGAACACCAACACCACAGGTGAATGCAAGTGTGGGTGCAATACTATGTGGCCTAGAGTCTGAGAATGCCCAGATAGGCACACCAGCCTGAGTGGAATGTAATCTGTGGGAAACTGGGTGAAATCCGACACCTTGTGCATGGAATAATATGTAGTCATTACATCCCCTGTCTGATGCATACTGAACAGCCACAGGTTGCCTGTTCCGAAGACATTCAATGACTGCATAAGCAACAAATGTTGATTTCCCTTGAGCATGATAAGCAATCAGACATTAACTTCACAAAATAATCATACCTATGCCAGGCTGGCCTATAATGCAGGCACCTCTCTCATATGGGTAGTCATTCTGTTGAAACTCCTCCATAGCCTTTTGGTACTCCTTGAAGATAAAAAGCCTATCCACCTCTGACTGCAATAGTGGTTCACATATGAGTTGGACAGCCAGATAATGTCTTCCAAACTCAAGAAACTCTCCAGTGCCAGCCAAAGAAGTGATCTGTTGTTTGAAGATTGACTTGTTTCCCCAAACTTGATCTCTGAGATCACGAAGCAAAGCAAGCTGGTCATTTTTGGACAATATCAATGACATAGCAAGTAGATGTTTGTCAAAGGGGAGGTCAAAGGCAAAGATAGACGATCAACTTGATGCACTAAAACAGAGGGGTGGATTGTGGAGGTGCGCACGGAGGATGGTGGTGATACAGTAACAAACAGGGACGGATAAGTGGTTGTGGCAACAAAGACACCGTTACCACTTGATGCTGTGGAATGCAGGGGACTTCACGATCACCGTGAATGATTTGCTCACGCGTGTTGTGAATTGCGTTGTAACAGGCTGGTAAGACCTTCAGTCTTATGCTGAACCGTCAGACAGGCATGTGAGCGTTATTAGTTCATCAGCCAAAATCCGCACCGCGCTTATCTCCCAAGGACAACGATACCATTCACAATTGTATCACCCCCTTGCATTTATCTTTCCTTGTTCCTTTCTTTCTTTTACATCATATTGGAACTTTCTGTCACAAGGAATGCTCCTTCCCACAACATAACCTCGTTATCACTTTATGACACTTCTTTGTAGAGCACGTGGCGCGCCTAACTGGAAGGCATTTTGAGGCAGGACGTCCGAAGGCCATCGCCGCTCCACTTGGCGACTTCAACCAAGAGCTCGCGCTTCTTGTCAATGGCAGCAGTCGAGCGGAGCTCATACAGGGTGGCTACGCGGCATCAGTTTACGAGTGAAATTGAAGTTAAGCAGAGCCCGGGGGGAGACCACGAGAAGGAGCAACACACGCACACAGGTTAAATAGGAATGGCTCTGCAATGACCACGGAGGAAGGTGACGTCTTGAGCGCCGCTTCGAACAGATCAATGCCCTAACCCCCATTAAAAAAGAAATGTCATCAATACGGTCACACAGCATGCTACATTGCGCGGAGCGGTGCGCTGGAGTTCGTACGCACCTCTTTAATCCGTCCCTGATATAACAGCGCGACGGCAAGGTTGTTGATCGCCTGACCGACGATGCAACAAACGAGCAGGATCAGCACCTCCTCTATGTCTATTCAGTCCGCACACACCGTGATGTTCCCCACGTCTTTGTTAACCACATCTCGGAGCGCTTCTTCGGCGAGCGCCCAGTCGCCAGACGCCGCTGCCAGCAACGCCGAGTTCATGACGATGTCGTCCCCTGCGGCCAACGCGGCGATAGAAAAGTGCTCCTCCGCTTTCTGGAGGTTTCCGGAGAGGAGGTAGACTCGCCCGAGGGCCGAATGGAGAGCCGGAGAGGGTACTGGCAAAACGTTGGGCGAGGGGCGGTGTGTGCAGAGCGGCGCGAGCAAGTTGATCACTGCTTGGTAGTCCTGGGTGTCCAAAAGCGCCGACAGGTTAACAACCGACGGGAAATATCAGTGTATGTAAGTAGTGTGGAAAAGGAATATAAAGACGCATGTTGCCTACGTTCATCTCGATCATCTGGCTTGCGAGAATCAGACAGACCCTCGCGACACGTTCCAGCCACATGGAGAGGTTGGCTTCGGCCGTCGCGAGAACCTCGTCGCGTTCCTCTTCCTCTTCTTCTGGAGCCTCCGTATTCTCTTCAGAGCTTTGAGTGCCTTCAGCCTCATCTTCGCTCTCTCCCTCGCCTTCGTCTTCGGTGTCATCTGTTCCCTCATCCCTGTCTTCAACTCCGTCTTCATCCCCGTCCCGGTCCGCCGCCGCCGCCTCCGATGGGCGTGCACCCTCACCGTCCCCTCCTGCCACCTTCACCGCGTCCCTCATTTGCTGCCGTTGCACGACCACCCGCGCCTCCTCCCTCGCCCTCTGTTTGCACACCGCTAAGATCCGGCTAAGAGCATCGACGTACCCCAACGGATCTCCCGACCAGTAATGCACGCGCGCGCGGAACACGGTCAGTTCGAACGGGTGCATAAGGTCGTGTGCGTGATGATGATGGCGCGCTGGAGCATGGACTGTCGCGGGAACGGATGCACCGCGCATGAGCGCGGGCGCGCCGGGGAGCGAGGATGGTTTCTGGGATGGCGTTCCCGGGAGCTGGGTAAGCCCGCTGAGACCCGAGGGGGAAAGGGGCAAGGGTGCTGCGGGGGCGGGGGAGGGGGGAAGGGGTGTGAATTGCAAGGAGCCTGAACCGGGAAACGAACCAGGGACAGACGTCGCGGGGACGGCGTTGAGGACTGCAAACAGGTTGGTGCATTCAGCAGAGGCCTGGTTCGTTAGACGGAGACGAGCGAGAGAGGAGAGACGAAGAGACCAGAGCTTCGTGGAAACGATTCAATTGAGCTGCAGACTCTAAAGCCGATGTGACGTAGGTTGAGACTCACATCCAAGATCTTGACCAAATCTTCTGGGTCACTTGCTACAATCCTATCGCGTGCCATTTTTGCCAAGGCGCGCCACGAGTTGGACATCTACCCAAAACGAGTGATTAGAACAGGAACCAGTCCCTCTATCGTCGGTGTTAAGTTGCTTTCATTGGATAATGTTACACTACAGTTCGGGGATACAATGCTGAAAAAGGCTGCCAGCCTCTCAAGAGAGTTGGGGTCGATGTTCGTACAGACAAAAGAAAAGATAGGGAAAGTAAAATGATAAAAGAACGCGTGCAGATACGGGAAACAGAGCTGTAATGTGGATGTGCATGAAAAAAATGGAAGTAGCGAGAAGTAATGCAAGTCAATGCTGAATTGGGAAAATAGGAAGAGATTTTGCGTAAACAACTCACGACCATCTCGTGGACATCTCTCCCGGCATACTCTCCGCCGACGTCTCTCCTCGGCCGTTGTTCAGGTGGGACGTGCTTTGTCAAGAGAGGATTGAGAGGATCAGTCTGGAAACGAGTAAGATTAGCTCAGGGGTCGGAACGACAAGGAAGACCAAAGTACAGAAGAATGGTGGGCGTGGGCGCGGTGAGACCGACTGGTCGTTGGTGCTACTGCCTCGAAAGGAGGGATGGCCGCAGAACGGCATTTGAGCGTAGAGACAGCAAGAATTGGACTGGGAGTACGACGATCGGAATGCTGGTCCACTCCCCGAACGAGGCAACAACACCGACGCAGACGATGACACACGAGATCCCGAGGACCACCGGGGTGCCAACCACCATAGCAAGGAATGCGAAAGTGGGAAAACGAGGCGTACATTTGGGATAGGAAGGAACATGCTCGGCGCCGTCAAGCGAGGAATGACGGGTGCGGGGCTTGCGGTGGTCGATCTTATCGGATGCGCGAGGGTAGCCAGGGGGGGCGAGAGAGGGTCGGGTGTAGGCTTGTCGAGGGTCGGGAGCGAGCGGGGGAGGGGAATTTCTTCCTCGGGAGGAGGGGGAAGGGGAGCGTCCGACGGGGCATGTTCGTGCTTTGATGGAGGAGGAGGAGGAGGAGGAAGATCTGCCATCGGAGGAGTCAAGGAGATGGTTGGAACGCTATCACCGGAGATTATGTCGGAGTGCGAATATATACTGTCAAACTGAGAGTCGGACTTTATGTGGTCGGAGCCTACAATCGTCCTTGTCCCGGAAGTATCTGAATGCGACTCTCTGCCAAACGGTGGTGGTGACTGCAAACATTCCAGATCGACACAGTCGCGCCATGTAGGGTGCCCTTCTCCCAACGAGACTGTTTGATCTGAGCGAATGTCGATGACGTTCAAGTACGGGTCAGCCGCACCTCGCCCCCCATTCCGATGTAGCGAGTGCGTTCCACTACCCTCGGATTGTTGATAGCCGGATGAGGAACCGCTTCGCACCGACGGCCTGGAAGGCGCGGAGAAAAGTCTATGACGTTTACTCTCTACTGTCTTGTCCTTTTGGTGCGGGTGATGAGGTTTCTTAGACAGACTGCGAGAACGGATCAACGAGGCAAAGCGACTTCGCCCTGGAGTGCTGGACATCGAGGACATCGAGGAAGAGTCGTCTAGATGAGAAATCCCGTCAGCGCTAGAGCAGGACGCGGATCCGTCATCATAAGCGTCGGCGGAATAGGTCGTTTTCTGCTTGCGTTTGTGAGAAAATTTGCGTTTGACGTCCTGAACGAATTCTTTGACGGTCATCACGAGCACAGCAGAGGGAGAAGGACAAAGGGTGAAGCGAGGTGCCAAGAGGCAACGTGTAAGGAGTTGGGTGGCCTGGATTTAAAGTGAATGGCAGAGTTTCACCTCGACTGAAACGGGAAAGAATAAACGTTTAGAACACGACCAGACAATTCGGACGACTCACCTGGCGACAATACACTTCGTCCACGTTGTAACAGTGTGGGGTTGAGGATTTATAAGGTGGGCTGTTGTAATAGTAGATTAACCGGGAGCTCGAAATAAAAAATGTAGCGTCGAGGGAACCCAGGGACTGTCAAAGTGTGGGTTTATAAATAGGGAGATCTCGCCCGAGCAGGGGCAACCTCTTTATACCCCACCCCTTCTTTTTCGCGTCCCTCTTTAAGTGAACGTTCGCGATGATTGGTTGGCTCGTACCGAGATTAGATAGATCAATCACGTGCACTTCATCAAGATGCACGGAAGGAGAAGGACCCGAGGAACAAAAATAATTATCCGTCACTCTGCAACAGTGATGGGATCCCCATGTCATGCTGCTGCCAGTACACCCTGCAATAGGCCAATCACCAGAACTGCCAGTGTTGAAGGAACGCGCCTGCGGGCCTATCAGCGAGCTTACGTTCCGACTGAACGTTATGTACCTGATTCGGAGTAATTAACATGGGAGACACTAAGTTGACTAACTCAACACGCGATTTTGACGGACCATACTAATCCGTATGCACTTGTATTTTCTAGGACTTGCTCTCAGGAATCGGAACCTATGATAAAGGTGGTCCAGCAGGATGCAGCCCGGGCCAAAGACGGCCCGGCAGGCAATCGGTATCGTGTTCGGTAGACACTGTAATAACGATGATGACGTGAGAGCGCGCCGGCGCCACTCCTGCAGCTTTACACACTCGATTTCTCATCTGGATCGTATCAATCCGATCACTGGTAATAGGGATTAGCCCGCCTTATCTCTGATCTTTTTCATGACGCGGAGTCCAAGCGCCCCACCATATTCTCGTAAGAGATATAGGGTTCAGCCTCATTGTGCAAAGCTGTGGATAAGGCCGCTATGGCCCAGCCCCTGTGCACATGCTCACCACGGAACATTGAATCGTTATCGTAATGCTTGACCCCGGCCAGCCGCGTCTTTGACAAACAAAATAGGAGATGGGCGGCGCAATTTATTATTCCTTTTGGCTGCTCACGTCAAACGCAACTTGCTGTGCTATGCCGTATCCTCGAGTACATACCTGTGTCTCCTACCGGTTATGCATTGCCGAGGGGCCATTCATAATAACTTTGAGGAGGTATCCGTTGCCACGTCTGACAGTGACCTGGTCACGGAGACGATTGTGGATATCTCACCGCGACAGGAACATGGGAACGTGTACCTTAGGAAGCAGAGATTCAGCGCAGTATACCAGGTGCCATAACACACCAATTCACAACGATGCGAACAAAATTTCTGCGAGGTTCCAGGGCGGCCGCCAAGAAAATAGCATGTCCTTGCAGCCCTAGGCCTCTCGGAACTTGGAATGTTCTACTAGAAAGGGGGTGAGTAAACTGCTTCCGTTGGATCATCATGCGCTACCACCTCGTTTCGTCGGTACTTGGTCTCGAGTCTTGTCATGGAAAAGGTCCGTGGGTTGAACCTGATTGCTAAACCACGCATGCGCTGCCGAACAAACGGATGGATGGCAACGCGTAGTCAAGAACAAATGGAACATCTCGACTCGGATCGCACTGGGTGTTACTTAGATTTGAGGGCTCTGCACCTCGAATCCCGATTGCCGAGAGTTTATCGGCTCATCAGATACAGATCGACGCACCTGTAGTCTAACATACTGCGCAGGATGATTCCAGTTGTATCTGCCAGTTGGGCCTGTTTCGCAAACGCGTTTGAGAATGGCATCGGATTCGGTAAAGGTTAGATTGACCATACACATCGAGCCTCCTGAACGGGTCCGCATGCTCTGGTCGTGTGACCTGCTACAATAATCCTATATATTTTCCAGAGGCACTGTTCATCTGGAGATCCAGCTGATGTTGTCCAGGCAAAAAGAAACGGAAACTATAGCTACCTTGACATCAATATCGAGTACCTTTAATCAGGGAAATTGACGGCGGCGCCTCAGACTGACAACCAGGGAGGATCGCTCACCGGACAATCCCGCATGAACGGAAGAAAACGCACGCGGGTGGACACGCTGGCACTGCAGTGGTACTAGTAGGTATATGTTTGGCAATAGCCTGCGAAACAAACAAACAACAATACTGGACGCACGGTGAAGAACTTGCCAATCACTTCATCCACAAGTAAAGAAACATCAATGTTTGGTCCGATTTTTCTCTCCTTAGCGACAATTTCCCTGTTTCACGGTGCGTCCAAAGGAATATATCTCTTCCGAACACGATTCCATGACCCTTGCAGCCGCATATTCTGCGTACGAACGTGAGTCGCAGGCGACTCCACAAGCGTTGATCGGGTTTTAAAACTACTCAATAGACTTGTCGCGTCTTAAAGCGCTCGGAAAGCCTGAGGGATCTCTACCATTGAACGTGCGTCCCGGTTGCATAAGTAATCCTATAGGTCCAACTCTCAACCCATCCATCCAAAGATTGTGTACGAGAGTATCTTTGCACTCGTGCTAGGAATTCTTGGTGCTTGTCTCAACGCTCCAACTCTCAAAGATATAACTTGGGCCAGCGAAATGAAAAAGAGGTGTGTACCAAGTAACGCGTGCGAGCCACATATAATCATCAATCGCTTCAGAACTATCGACGAGATGGACTCCCGGATAGGTTTCGCAAACTATCACTCTCGAGGGAAGTCGTTCCTCGTACCATTACCTTCAGGAAAATCATGATACCAGTGTTATGTACATATGTACATAATTCGTACTTCCGATAACAGACGTGAACGTGAGTGTCGTTCAATCGTCGTCGTCGTCACCAGCCTTCTTCTTTTGCTTCTTCTTTTCTTTACGTGCTTTCCGCTTCTCCGCTTTCTCGACAGCCTCGTCCATGGCCAGGAAGTCGCGTATAGAAGGGAGAGTAGACGATTCGAGGGGTATTAGACGAATCTCTTGTGGCTCTTCGTCTGCTGCTATTACCTCGGGAATGGGTGGTGACTTTTCGGGTGGGATGGAAGCGCGCCTGGGCTCGGGTTCAGGTTCGTTGAACCAACCTTTGATACCAGCAGCAGGAACAGCAGATATGGTCACTTGAGCCGCAGACCCCGCTCTTGTTTCTTCTGTGTCGCGGTGCTCCTCCTCGGAATCCACGTCAGCTGGGAAGCCCTCGTAATCGCCGGCGCCGGCGAAGATGTCAAGGTCTTCATCCAGTGGGGCGGGCTCCAGTTCTGGAGGTTTTAGTCGCATCTTGGAGGACGAGGATTGGGTAGTGTCGTGTTCCGCAGATATAGCGGGTGTTTCCTCAGTCTCTCTCTCCTTTGTTGCGGACTGTACAAGAACATTCTCGGCTTTTCGCTTCTTTTTCCTTACAACCTCCTTTCCATCCTTAATCTTTCTCTTCTTCGACTTTTCCTCCGTTTGTCCGATGGGTTTGAAACCAATAGGTCTAAACTTTCCTGTCTTCTTGATTTCCTGGTGGCCTGAGCTCTCTTCTTCCACCGCCTGTGCGACAACTAGTTGGTCAGCTGGTATATCTCCATCTTGTCGTTTTGCCTTTAGATCGCGGATGATGTCTTCCCGAGTACGCTTCCTTGGTCCTGCGGGTTTAGATGCGGAAGTAGCTTCTGTAAATGCCTGTTCAAGTATTTCGTCGTCTTCTGCGGGTGCAGCGGTTCGTGCAAGATTTTGTTCGAGAAGAGACAAATCAAGGCCTTTTACGAGGATGGTATGTTGGCTATCTCCACCAAGATACTTGCGTTGCTGCTCGATCTGGGAATACAATACTTCAATGACAGCGACACAGCGAGAGGACAGAAGAAACGTACAACGTCCTTGTCCTCGTGGGCGACCTGTTTTTCGAAATCCTCCAGTACGGCCTCGACCTGGAGCAGGGCGTGAGATAGCAGGATCGAGGTCAGAAAAGAGGAGACGTACTTCAGCATAGTCGTTTCTTGTTCCGTCTCTCCTTTCTGCGGCACGATCACGATATTTGCTTTCGGCTTTCTTTACCTTGCGGGGTTTAAACGTCGGCTGGGACGATGAAGCGGCTTTGCTGAGAAAAAAAAAGTGAGTAGGAACTAGCGGTGGGATATGAGTATGACAGACGCTTTCTGGGGTACGGTGTTTGATGTTGTAGGAACCGCACGTTTGCCGTTAGGTTGTGATTGTTGTGAACTTGACAACAGGTTTCGGAATGCATCCTGGCTCAGGGACTCGTCAAGACATGACGTTGTGGAATTTCTCCAGGACGTACCTGATCCATGGTGGTATCTACGGAGGTGAGTAGGATATGGATATGTTCATTATGACGGGTTCGGAGATTCCCGGCGTTGTTTGCCGTTATTAGGATCAGAAGCTTTTACCATTTTTGATATTATTGGTCAGCATCCATCAAAGGGACTCACAAGAACAAACATTCAATGCCATCGGCTGACAAGTTCATTTCTCCGTCGGATGAATTTTTTTTAACTTGTTTCGAGTCCGTGGTCGGAGGTCAAAGGAACGCATTTCTGCCCTCTTTTTTTCGGCCGTGAACCCCGAGCCTTGATTTTTTGGGGGTCCAGACGAGCCTAGTTCCATACGGCCGACTTGTCGTTCGGCATTTCTTTTATCGATTTCGGTGGAGTCACCTGCCCGAATTGCGTGCTTGGATACGGACCGTTGACACCCCCGATCCGATATAGATTAAAAAGATGCACCATATGATCATTCTATCTCGTCTTGCACCATCGAATCCCACCGTGTGTGGCACAGGCAGGCTCTTAAGGTTCGCTGGGTTTTCTACACGAACGTGTTCACGTCTCCCTCAATTTCCACCCATCCGTATCTTTTCCCAACCACTTTCAACGGCCTCACCCGCTCGCGCAATGACGCCGACGCCATGGATTCCGAACCAATACCCAGCTGCTCACCGTTCCGACCACGTGGACGTGTACAAGAGCACAAAACAGGGCGAAGTCCGCGTTGCCGATCCCTATCAGTGGCTTGAGGTGCAGAGCGATCAGACTGATGCATGGACCTCGGCGCAGGACGCCTTCACCCGAGCTTACCTTGATCAAAATTCTGATCGCGTCAAATTAGAGAAGGCCATCAGAGCAAATACGGATTACGAAAAGGTGCGATAAATCATGGTTCTGTGCGTGCCATCGCGCGATTGACGATCACATGATTCGCAGTTCTCTGCCCCGGTTCTCAAGCACGATGGGAAATGGTACTGGTACTACAACAGCGGCCTTCAAGCCCAATCGGGTTTGTTGCTTCAGAAGGGGTAATATTAATGTACATTGCGCTAATATCGATCTTCTTAGTCTTGTGGCGCTCGGCCGATGAAAAGTTGCCAGACTTCTCCAAGGACGGAGGACCCACAGGCGAGGTTTTCTTCGACCCCAACTTGTTATCGGATGATGGT
>JBBPQC010000341.1:0-23145 GCA_038092295.1 Leccinum arenicola
GCTTTACTGCCTCATCATTGTCCGACCACGAGGGACCACAGCTTGGCACACGCCTTCGAGGTCCTGTCCGTATATATCCCTCAGGAGACGTACTAATAGTCGCTGGTTTGGTCTTCGGAAGGGATCTCAAAACATGCATGTGTTGAAGAGACAGCCATGGACTCCGTTTTAAGCATCCTCCACACGCAAGATGCAGCGGACGATGGAGGCGAGGAGTCGAGGAGTCGATCATCGAGAACCAATGTAGTGGACCTTCAGGTCCAGCATATTCTTGCGTGGGGTGTCCAGGAGCAAGGGCTTTTCCGGTACGCGCTGCGAAGGGATATCATCGTGTCCTAGATACTCATCATTTGTTTATAGTGTTAGCGGTCGTTCATCCCACGTGGCTAAGCTACGCACCGAGTTCGATACAGGTAAGTCGTCAATGCACCTTAGGTTAGATCTGAGACTGACTACTCTAAACACAGGTCAAGAGCTCGGTAACCATTTCTCCGCGTGCCAATGCACCCACCGAGTACAACGAACAGAAAGACCGAGGATGAGGTACAACAGATTCCATAATCGTTCACTCGAAGGTGAGATCCGGTGAGATTCTACGCCGTGTCATATCCCTGATCCTTGTGATCAGAATTCACAGACGAATCTATATCAAAGTTTCAGACGATTGGAGATGAGGTGTCGACTACGGGGAAACGCAGTGGGGCATTCCCGAGAGCTCTGCCTGAGGTACGCCACTCCCAAAATCATTTCGCTGCTCGCCTCGTTGAATTTGGACCCACCCACTGGCACCAATCGCTGTCCCGTTTTCCAGTGACTCTGTTGGAGATGAAGGAGACCTATCGAATTAAAGCCATCGCCGCGAGGACGACACCAGCTTGGTCCAGCGGCGGGCCATCGAGCTCTTTTCAGGTCAACCAATTGACCAATAAGCTCTGTGGGGTGTATTTCTTAACTCCGATCACTGTGAGTGGAGTCTGGTCGACTAGGACGTACATATGTCTCGACCTCCTGACTTCGAATCTGATCTCAAGGTTCGCTTCAAATTGCCACTCGCGCAACGACCTGGAGTTTCCCCACCGCTTTCAAGCGCGTACTCTCGATTCACAGCATGGGGAGGTCGTCTCAATTCTAATTCTGGAACCAAATTCCTCAGGACTTATCTCGAGGTGAGTCCGACCTCCCACTGGGGCCGTGTCCGCTGGCTGCAACATCCTGACATAACCTCTTTCCAAACACAGGTTATTTCGGATCTGCTCAATCACGGACATGCTAAGCATAGCTCTGACGCTACCGACGCTGCGTTTGCAGAGGAGCTTCAGCGCTGTCTCGAAGGCACCTTCAGGCAGGGCCGGGGACGCTCCATACGATATCGTCGTAGCCCGCTTGTTTTTTAGAGTGTCCCAACTGCCGTACTGTTACTCCATCTTGCATCTGCGCGACAGGCCCGAGTCGTACCGTAGACCCGTCGTTCGAGCTGAACCCGGAGAACTCCTCGAGGTTCAGGCAGTTCCTCGTCTAGAGGGTCTGGAGCTCACAGACGCCCGGGGCGCTTCTGGAGTAGAACGCGCACTTGACGAAGGAGCAAGCCACGGTAATAGAGTCTGCAAGCGCTCACTTGTGCAATCGCAACCACATAAGCCATCTTTTCTCGCTCCCCTCCCTCATTCCGGGGTTCGTCTATTTATCCTATTTGTCGTGGTGTTTGGGTTACTAACTAACTTTATTCCAGCAAAATGTCCCTTGGTCATTTCACACTTCTTGTCGAAGACACCGCACAATGTCAAGGTGACGGTGCTGGTCATCGACCCGTCTAAGGGTCCGAGAGCAAAGAAAATCCAGAGACGTACCCCCATGTCACGGTTAGGACAGTTTCCTTACGTGATTCCGGTCGATATGAAGCCTTCAAGTCGTGATCGCGTTGCGCAGGACTTGGCGTCTCGAGGCGAGCTTTTCAACCTACTTTCCAACCGGTATTCGTTCTAATGCGGGATATTTCGTTAGTGCACCCGATTTTCTCGGACAAGAGCTTGCTACGCGTAGTTCGGTGTGTACCCATCGCTGGGATGACAGAGGAACTTTGAGGCCCGGCTGCACAATGTCGTCGTTGGATGTTCGCTCGGAGTGCTTGTCACCTCCCTGTTACCCCGCGTCCGGTTTTGGCCGTGCTCGTCGGTCACGGTCCTCCCCGCGAGCTCGATGCGAAGGTCGTGCCGTTTTCCAGCCTGGGGTTGTTTGGCGAGGTGGTGCGACGGCTGGACGTTCAGACGCCCGAGGTATTTCTGCAACAGAAATCTGCTTTGGAGGATGGTGGATGCAGTCGTCGTGTCTTCGTCTTCGGAGGTATGGCTATACGACATCGTGGAAGCTATCTTTGACGTAGGTTCCTATTCTTCGTGAGTGGGTTCTGATGAAATTCGCCTCGCTCAGCAAAGTTCAATAGTCGTTTTCGCACCACCTATCGACTGTCTCGGGAGCTCCAAAGTGGACATCAGCAAACCACCTATATGCCTACAGTATCCACAGCATCCACAGTTGTCCCCAGAAACCTCCAGTTCAACAGACCCACAGGATTCACAGCCTGCAAGCCAGCACAGGTCATAGCAGGATGCACAGTTGTCCACAGATACTTCCAGTTCAACAGACCCACAGGATCCACAGCCTGCAAGCCAGCACAGGTCATAGCAGGATGCCCAGGCAGCCCAGTCTTCCACAGGCAATGTCAGCCTAATAGATCACACAGACATTACAGATTTAGAGCACCAACTTGAACTTGAACTTGAATTGACCTGAATTCAAAACTAGTAGTAGGTCTGATTGATTGACACCATTGCTGAATGCTATAACTATGAAATTTTCATGAATCAGATTATCATCATAGTATCACAAAAAGAGTTGTAACTTTATTACTCAGGCTCAGTGAAGGCTGGCAGTGGCAGTAACAAGATGCTCTACTAGGAGTACACTGGCAGCCTCTTTGTGCCATGACTCCGACTTGGTGCTGTGCCAGTCATTGTATCACTCCGAGAATGCTGATGCTCAGGCAATGACATACTAGTAGGGAGTCTGGGGCAGTGTGTGGCACTGTGTGCAGGTATTCCTATGGTTACAGGTCCGAGTCATAGGTCCTCCGAGTCACCTGGCACTCATGCCAGTGTGCAAACTTGAACACACTGGCAGGCTTGCCAGTTTTTGATGCGTGTGCATTTGCTTATCACTGGCAGCATCACTGTCATGACACGTGGTCAGTGCTGTCGGCGTGTCGGCGTGATGCGACGTCGACTCGACGGTGTTCAAGTTGTGGTCCGAGTCGTGATCACCGAAGTTGTCACTGTCCGACTTGTCGTGGTCATGGTCATGGTCGCCGTTGTCACTGTCCGAGGTGTCGTAGTCGTCACTGCTGTTTCCATGACACCTCGCCGTGACTGACGGTGTGCAACACATCGTGGTCGTGGGGTGTCATCTTCGTCGCGACTTGGTCGGCTTCTTTAGCATCGTCTTGACGCGTCGTCGCTGTCTCCGCTGTGGGCATGTTGCGGCGTCGACTCGACGCGTTGTGGTTGCCACGACTTCGTCAGTTGTCTCGTCACGACTGGACTCGGATACTACTTGCATTGTGCCGCCACGGATAAGTCCCCGGGCACTCGTCGTCCGTCTCCGTCGTCTCCTCCTCGATCCCAACATCGTACGTTTCGCTCGTCTCCTTTACATATCGTCGCGTTGAACTTCAAGTTATTTCGCTAACGGCGGGGACGAAGTCTGGTGGGGGGTGAGTGAAGAACAGAAAGAGAGGGAGGGAGTGACGCACCACGAACATGTGTCGTCGTACGCTTGCGGTCGCCGACGGACTCAGATAGGGAAGACTCAGGCTAAGCTCACCGATGCTTAGCGACACTGACGCACCACGCAAAGTGTGGCGGAGGGTCAGGTCGTTGTCCCCCTCGTCGTCTGCCTCCTTCGTGTCCTCCTCGTCCCACTCATGGTGGGTCTCCGTCCTCTCCTGTACACATCGTCGCGTTTGACGTAGTTTCCTGACTGTGTGGAGAGGCCTGGCGGGGAGTGGTGACTCGGAGAACGAGGTCTGCCGGGGATGAGTGACGCACAGAGAGAGAGCGTGAGTGAGTGACTCACCACGCGAAGTTTGGCGGAGTGAGAGGTCGTTGTGGTCGTTTCTTGTAAATATCATACCGTTCGACGTAATTCGCTGACGGCGTGATTCAACGGATTGTGGGTGCTCGTTGTCCCCCTCGTCATACATGTATTTCTTCTCCTTTACATATAGTAGCGTTTCATGCAGTTCGCTAACGGTGAGAACGAGTTCTGGCGAAGTGAGTGAGGGAGAGAGTGACAGAGAGGGAGTGACGCACCGTGCAATTTTTGGCCGAGGGTAAGGCCGTTGTCCCGATCGTCCTACGCCTCCGTCGTTTCATGTATATATCCTCCCGTTTGACGTATTTCGCTGACCTCGTGGTTCAACGTGATGTGGGTGCTCGTTCTCCTCCTCGTCGTACATCGCATTGGTCTCCTGTACATGTAGTCGCTCTTGATGTAGTTCGCTGCCACTGAGAACGACGTCTGGCGGGGGGTGAGTGAGGGAGAGAGGGAGAGGGAGGGAGTGACGCACCACGAGATTTTTGCGCAGGGTCAGGCCGTTGTGCCCCTCGTCCTACGTCTCCGTCGTTTCCTGTAAGTATCCTGCCGTTCGACGTAGTTCACTAAGGGCGTGGTCAAACGGGATGTGGGTGCTCGTTGTCCCCCTCGTCCAACTTCACCGCCGTCTCCTTTAGTCGCGTCTGACGTAGTTCGTTGACGGTAAGAACGAGGTCTAGCGGGGGCTGAGTGAGGGGGTGAGGGTGAGGGAGTAAGTTACGCACCACGCGATGTGGGTGCTCGTTGTCCACCTCGTCGTATATCTCCTTCGTCACGTTCACATATCTCGTCCTACGTCTCGGTCGTTTCTTGTATATATCCTTACGTTTGAAGTAGTTCGTTGACGGTAAGAACGAGGTCCAGCGGGGGCTGAGTGAGGGAGGGAGTGAAAGGGAGTGAGTGACGCACCACGCGATGTGGGTGCTCCTCGTCCTCCTCGTCGTACATCTCCTTCGTCTCATTCACATATAGTCGCGTTTGAAGTAGTTCGCTAACGGTGAGAACGAGGTCTGGCAGGGCGTGAGTGAGGGAGAGAGTGAAAAGGAGGGAGTCACGCACCACGGCATTTTTGGCCGCGCGTGAGGCCGTTGTCCCCCTCGTCCTACGTCTCGGTCGTTTCTTCTATATATCCTTACGTTCGAAGTAGTTCGTTGACGGTAGGAACGGGATCTAGCGGGGGCTGAGTGAGGGAGGGAGTGAAAGGGAGAGAGTGACGCACCACGCGATGTGGGTGCTCCTCGTCCTCCTCATCGTACATCTCCTTCGTCTCGTTCACATATAGTCGCGTTTGAAGTAGTTCGCTAACGGTGAGAACGACGTCTGGCAGGGGGTGAGTGAGGGAGGGAGGGAGAAGGAGGGAGTCACGCACCACACGATTGTTGGCCGAAGGTCAGGCCGTTGTCCCCCTCGTCCTACGTCTCGGTCGCTTCTTCTATACTATATCCTTACGTTTGAAGTCGTTCGCTAACGGTGAGCACGAGGTCTGGCAGGGGTTGAGTGAGGGAGGGAGTGAAAGGGAGGGAGTGACGCACCAAGCGATGTGGGTTCTCGTTGTCCCCTCGTCCTACGTTTCGTTGTCCTCCTCGTCGTACGTCTCCTTCGTCTCCTTTACATATAGTCTCGTTTGAATTAGTTCGCTAACGGTGAGAACGACGTCTGGCGCATGGTGAGTGACGGAGTGAATGAGAGGGACGGAGTGACGCACCAAGCGATTTTTTGGCGGAGGGTGAGGCCATTCAAGTCCCACTCGTCCTACGTCTCGGTCGTTTCTTGTATATATCCTTACGTTTGTAGTTCACCGAGGGCGTGGTCAAACGGGATGTGGGTGCTCGTTCTCCTCCTGGTCCTACTTCTCCGCCGTCTCCTTTACATATAGTCGCGTTTCAAGTAGTTCGCTGCTGGTGAGAACGATGTCTGGCGGGTGGTGAGGGAGGGAGGGAGTGAAAGGGAGGGAGTGACGCACCAAGCGATGTGGGTGCTCCCTTGTCCTACGTTCCGTTGTCCTCCTCGTCGTATATCTCCAAGTTCGTCTCCTTTACATATAATCTCGTTTGAAGTAATTCGCTAACGGTGAGAACAACGTCTCGCGGGTGGTGAGTGACGGAGAGAATGAGAGGGACGGAGTGACGCACCATGCGATTTTTGGCCGAGGTTGAGGCCATTGTCCCACTCGTCCTACGTCTTCGTCGTTTCTTGTATATATCCTTGCGTTTGAAGTCGTTCGCTAACGGTGAGGACGAGGTCTGGCGGGTGGTGAGGGAGGGAGGGAGTGAAAGGGAAGCAGTGACGCACCACGCGATGTGGGTGCTCGTTTGTCCCCCTCGTCCTACGTTTCGTCGTCCTCCTCCTCGTACTTCCCCTTCGTCTCGTTCACATATAGTCGCGTTTGAAGTAATTCGCTAACGGTGAGGACGAGGTCTGGCAGGGCGTGAGTGAGGGAGAGAGTGAGACGGACGGAGTGACGCACCAAGCGATGTGGGTGCTCGTTTGTCCCCCTCGTCCTACGTTTCGTCGTCCTCCTCCTCGTACATCCCCTTCGTGTCGTTCACATATAGTCGCGTTTGAAGTCGTTCGGTAACGGTGAGAACGAGGTCTGGCAGTGCGTGAGTGAGGGAGAGAGTGAGACGGAGGGAGTGACGCACCACGCGATGTGGGTGCTCGTTGTCTCCCTCGTCCTACTCTCCTTTAGTCGCGTTTGACGTAGTTCGTCGACGGTAAGAACGAGGTCTAGCGGGGGCTGAGTGAGGGAGTGAGGGTGAGGGAGTAAGTGATGCACCACGCGATGTGGGTGCTCGTTGTCCTCCTCGTTCTACATCTCCTTTGTCTCCTTTACATATAGTCGCGTTTGAAGTAGTTCACTAACGGTGAGAACGAAGTCTGGCGGGGACAGAGTGAGAGGGAAGGCGTGACGCACCACACGATCTGTCGCGGAGGCTCGTTGTCCCCCTCGTCCTACGTCTCCGTTGTTCCCTGTATGATATATAGTCACGTTTGACGTAGTTCGCTGACGGCGTGGTCACCCGTCATCGAACCCTTTGAACTGCCGAAGAACGTCCCCGGCATGTGGGCTTTCAAGAGCTCGAGTCTCGACTGATTTATCCGAATTCTTTAGGGAGAGCAAACATGATCGAGACGTCTTCAATGAAAAGCCTACTCGCGAAGAACAGTTCATCGCAACGAGTAGGCAGGGCGGATCATCTCCACTCGCTGAGTCTGCTGTCATCCACGGAGATATTCATATCTGAGTGTTCCCCAATCAAGCACCCAAAAGGCCGTCGAGAACTTTGTCGGCCATGCATGAAGTCGTTACTTTGATGGTGTGCTATTCCATCGATCGTGATTGCAAAGTTTATGATCCAAATGGGAGACCCGCTGCAGGATGGAACTACAGGCTTCGTCGAATTCGAAGCGTTCACAGTGATATGTAAGTATAGTATTTACGCTAGTCACCTATCAATTTATCCATACGACGTTTCTTTGCTGTTCGAACAGGAATTTCAGGATCAACAACCATAGAGGTATCGCTGTTGTCGCATAACCCCTCGTAGGCTTCACGAAGAAGCTCGTGAACCTGCGGATAGGTAACTTGCCTATCATTTGCGTACGCGTTGCGGACTGACTGCCTCCACTTCCGGAGTAGACCGAAAATCGGCTTGAAGTATGGGTGCACGGCATCGAGCATGGCGTCATCGCGCGGTTGGTTGATGAAATTTTCCTTTGCGAGTTTTGATAATACGAAATCTTGTTCGAATGCACGCTCTGCCCAGTTGTAGCAGAATGATCCCTTGAAGGTCTGATCTCGACGGGGGGAATTGTTTGGACCGTCGTAGAGGCAGCAAATCCAAACCAGGACGTAAAACAAGGATTCCAGATCATCTTCGGCGGTGTGGTCTATGACTTTACGGTCATTTGTTTTTCGGGAAGAGTTTTCATCGATGATATTGAGCATACGCAAAGAGAGGAACGGTAACGTGCCCTAAAATTCAATTAGAATTATATACTACTTACGAGTGGATATTTTGGACTCACGGTGCCAACTGAGGTGGTTGAACTCTTGTCCAGTAGCCTGGCATAGTCGAAATCCACAATCCAACCTCTTCTTTCGGGTTCTGGTGATATAGACGTAGTGGGTTCACCAGCAGCAGTCGAGACGACGGGAGAGGGAGCAACCATGAGATTATTCACACTCATATCTTGATGTAAGACGCCGGCCTCGATGACCAGTTCGTATGCTATCAGTACATCAGTATATGGTTATGTAGCTAGATTAAAGAATCTTACTTTCTGCGATGGTAAGAAACGACCAAACGAGTTCCTTGATAGATGCGAAGGTGTAAATCGGGGCCGCGAATGGGGTCATCAAGATCCTGCGGTGAACCCGACAGTTCCCGATGGCTAAGAGCATCTGGTGAGAGAGGTCTGAGACATTATAGCAGGCCCGCGCATCGATAGTGTTCTGAGGAGACCTGAACCCCTGCACGTTCACATCGCCTTCCTCGCCGACAGTCCAAGAAAGTACGGCATTTGGAATGCCCGGTATGTCCTTAAGCTTTCGAAGCATCTGGGTCTCGTGGTCGACAGACAACGCATCAACCCAGTAATCCTTGAGTGCGTATTCCTGCAAAGTTGCTGGATCTCGAACACGATAACACGCTGTGCCCCGCCCAACCAAACCATCGCTTGTCCACACGACACCAAGAATTTCCAGCTTTTTGCGCCCGGGCATGGCCACCCACCCGATAACAATCGGAGGATTTTGTGAGGGATTGAGAGGTACGGTCGGGTCAACCGCTAAGAGATTGCGTGCTGTGGGAGGGGAAGGAATAGCGGATTGCTGCTGATCGAGGAGGTCCTCGTTGATGTAGATCGTTGGGTCGTAGCCGAGGCGCGAACGATCGCCATAGACCAGGGTAGTGGTGATATCGACGACTCGTTTGGCATCCGACTTCATGTCTATGGGACAGGAGATAATCACTCCACTTCGATCGTAGTAATGCAGCCGAAGTTTGTTATTTGCGATAGAGATGCCGAGGACGAAAGTTCGCCAAGGTTGGCGCCGAAGGATAAGGTATGATTTCATGTGCATTTGGCGCCCTAGACTGGAACATAGTGTAAATTTCTGTTCGGTATACTCCAATACGGCGATGACTCTTCTCCAGTTGATCTGGGAGGGTGCGACGTCACGGTCGATTAAGACACCGTCTGGTTTCCTCTTGAAACCATCGTCGGGTATGGGAAGCGTCGCCCACATTGAGCAGAACCAGCGTTTGCTGGTTTGTGGGTGACGCGAGTCCTTTTCCGGACTCATTTCGAAAGAAGTCGACATAACGGTTGCGATGGCATTGAAAAGGCGAGCGTATCGAGTTTCAATGGACGCAGCGGGTGGTACAGGTTCAACGTGGAGTGATGGGATACTAGACGTTAACGAAGAAGTAGCGGAGGGGGCGTACGTAGGATCCCGACCTTCTGAGTCGGACGAAGTGGGTAAGGAATTGTAGTCCGAGTCGCTTTCATCATCCCCGCTGACCTCTCCATCCGAGCCTGCAACAACGGTTTCTACGTATCTTGTACTCAACGCTGTCCGAATAGCCGCAAGACGCTCCGTTTCCTCTCTCGTGAGCGATTCCATGCCGGCATCAGGTTTCGGCTCATCAACTGGAGAGGTATCCGTATCCACAGGCCCGTCTACTTCGTCACCTGCTCGTGGATATGCAAGTGCATCTAAGCACCAGGCACCTTGTCTAAAGAGAGGTAGGATCGTGTTCGGCGTATTGCTGGTGGGGGGAGTAGGATCCCACGGATCGTTGCGATCACAGGGATAATTGTAGATGAGGCTTCGCAATTGAACATTTTGAGTCTTGGTCCAGGCTGGTATGAGTCTCTTCAATAGAGGGGACTTGTCCGTGAACTTCTTTTCGTCGATAATTCGATTACCGAGTTCCCTGTCGAGTAGCTTATCCATGATGTCGCGAGTTCGAAGGCCAGCCCCTCCGTCCGGCGTAGCAGTAGAACTCAACTTCCCATACCGCCCCTCCTTGGTTGACTCGCTGGTTGCGGGGTGGACATTCATAGTGGCGATGTGGAGACGCATGTTGCGGACTTACTGGGCTGAAAGAACGGAGAATGGCGGAGTTCCTGAAAAGGTTGAAACTGGGGAATGCTGTGACGTCGCACCAACGCATAGGGAAGCGACGACACGTCCGTGGCGCATCACTTCGCCGGAATGTGTTGACGCGACGACGACGTGTACAGGAGACGACAGAGGGAGACAGAGGAGAAGACGAAGACGAGGGAGATGGACGACGAGGGGGACAACGACGAGGACATGTGTGTCGCTATGCATTAGTGAGCACGGTCTTCCCCATCTCACAGTCCGCCGGCGACCGCAAGCGTACGAGCACCCGCATCGCGTGGTGCGTCACTCCCTCCCTCCCTCTCACTCCCTCCCTCACTCTCTCCTTCCCTCGCCCTTCCCTCACCCCCGCCAGACGTCGTTCTCACCGTTAGCGAACTACTTCAAACGCGACTATATGTGAACGAGACGAAGGAGATGTACGACGAGGAGGACGACGAGCACCCACATCGCGTGGTGCGTCACTCACTCCCTTTCACTCCCTCCCTCACTCACCACCCACCAGACCTCGTCCTCACCGTTAGCGAACTACTTCAAACGTAAGGATATATTCAAGAAACGATCGAGACGTAGGACGAGTGGGACAACGGCCTGACCCTCGGCCGAAAATCGCCTGGTGCGTCACTCCCTCCGTCTCACTCCCTCACTCACCCCCTGCCAGACCTCCTTCTCACCGTTAGCGAACTACTTCAAACGCGACTATATGTGAACGAGACGAAGGATATGTACGACGAGCACGACGAGCACCCACATCGCGTGGTGCGTCCCTCTCTCCCTTTCACTCCCTCACTCACTCACCACCCGCCAGACCTCGTCCTCACCGTTAGCGAACTACTTCAAACGTAAGGATATATACAAGAAACGACCGAGACGTAGGACGAGGGGGACAATGGCCGCTTCGTGCGTCACTCCGTCCCTCTCATTCTCTCCCTCACTCACCACCCACCAGACGTCGTTCTCACCGTTGGCGAACTACTTGAAACGCGACTATATGTAAAGCAGACGAATGAGATGTACGACGAGGAGGACAACGAAACGTAGGACGAAGGGGACAACGAGCACCCACATCGCTTGGTGCGTCACTCCCTCCCTTTCACTCCCTCCCTCACTCACCCTCCGTCAGACCTCGTGCACACCGTCAGCGAACTACGTCAAACGTACAAGAAACGACCGAGACGTAGGACGAGGGGGTGTCGGTTTTTGGTTTTACGAAACGACTCTCAATTCTTCACCGGTCATACTGTGTCTTTCCTTTTTACTCCACTACGTCCAATTTTCCGTCGGTTCAGCTATCTCGACTACCGTATCTGTTTGTCGCTACATTTCATGTAATATTAATGTTGATTGATCGCGTCGCAGGTTCATTGAAAAGCAACCTTGCCGTGCTGCACGTGTGCTCGACGAGGTTTGGTGTCCACCATTGGACATTTTTCATCGCGTGGATGATTATCCGATATACCTATGATGCCGTCTATTACCCGCAATATGCGGTGTCTTCTTTCGACCTCGGAAAACCACCATCGTTTAAGCTCAGTCCGTTCAATGCCTACGTAGCCCTTTCGCGAAGCAGGAGCAGAGATACGATAAGGCTATATGCAGTCTCGAGAGTTTCGGCTTGTTTCAATTATGTAAGTATATCTCCAAGCGAAAATATCTATAATGACGGTGAACTCCGTTTCAGGTTTATCCGTATCGTAACGGCGCTGCCACGCCAAGTCCCGACTCGAGTTGTGACCATGTAAGTAACAGTGACATAGCGAAATGTTCTCGACGTCCTAGCAACTGTACAAGTGAGCAATGGTATAGTGTGCGTTCTCGAAATGTTGAATAGATCGACAAATCTCAGTACCGCCTACAAACCGAAAATTACATTTCATACAAATGTGTCCGTGTGTTACAAGCCACACTCATTGAATCAACCAACAACCGGGTATATCATTCATTTCGTGTGAAACGTCAAAAGGACATATTATGTAATTTAGTCTCAGATCAAGGATGCGCACACGGGCCGCGACATGCTCGCTTGGTGAAATCACTTTCAGATAGGACGAGGGGGACAACGGGCACCCACATCGCGTGGTGCATCACTCACTCACTCACCCTCTGTTTCAAGCTCACCCCCCGCGAGACCTCGTCCCCACCGTCAGCGAACTACGTCAAACGCGACGATATGTAAAGGAGATGATGGGAAACGTACGACGATGGGAACGAGGAGGAGACGACGGAGATGTACGGACGAGGGCCCGGGGGCCAACTACACATGTACAGGAAACGACGGAGACGCACGTCGAAAGGGACGAGGAAACGAAGGAGGCGGACTACGACCTCACCCTCCGCAAAACTTCGCGTGGTGAATCACTCCCTCTCTCTCTCTCTGTGCCTCACTCATCCCCGACAGACCTCGTTCTCACCGTCAGCGAAGTACGTCAAATGTGAGGACATGTACAGGAAACGACGGAGACGCACGTCGAAAGGGACGAGGAAACGAAGGAGGCGGACTACGACCTCACCCTCCGCCAAATTACACGTGGTGCGTCACTCCCTCTCTCTCTCTTTCCCTCACTCATCCCCCGCCAGACCTCGTTCTCACCGTCAGCGAACTACGTCAAATGCGACGATGTGTACAGGAGGCGACGGAGACGGATGACGAGGGCAGCGAACTATGTCGAATGCGACGATATATATAGGAGACGACGGAGACGTACGACGAAAGGGACGAGGAGATGAAGGAGGTGGACAACGAGGGGGACAGTGACCTCACCCTCCGCCAAACTTTGCATGGTGCGTCCCTTTCTCTCTCTGTCCTCTCTCATCCCCCGCCAGACCTCGTTCACACCGTCAGTGAACTACGTCAAACGTGAAGATTTGTACAGGAAACGACGGAGACGTACGACGAGGACATGTATGTCGCTATGCATCGGTGAGCCCGGTATTCCCCATCTCACAGTCCGTCGGCGAGCGCGAGCGCACGACGACACACGTGCGCGGTGGGTCACTCACTCTCCCTCTGTCCCTCAGCCCCTCGTCCACGCCGTCAGCGAAATACGTCAAAGCCACGATAACGTGACAATACGACGATATGTACAGGAGACGACGGAGATGTATGACGACAACACGTGCATGGTGTGTCACTCGCTCCCTCGAGACGGACGACGAGGGGGACGAGACCCGCTGGCGAACTCCTTCGTCGTCGTACGCTCGAGCAGGCCACTCTGACTACGATTGCGCGGGTTCTTAGCTGACGCTGCTGCTCGCGCAGCTCCTGCCGACGGATAATTCGGCAAACATTTCAGCTCGAACATGCAAGGCAACACGTCACCGCAACATGTCATTAAATAAGCCTGTACGAGCACACTACGTTGAACAACAAAAATTACACGTACACAATACATAGATAAGTACGTAGATGGATAAAGATATTCAACGAAATCCGAACTTTGATAAGCCTGGCTAAAACTGGCTGTTGAACAAGTGGTGGCCGTGCTCAGAGAACTTTGTTTATAAACCTATATTGATTTCGACAATAATATGTGAACAGTTTGAATGCTGCTTCGACGAGTATAACACTACTTACGATCGCCGTATCCTTTCTGTCGGATTGCAACACGAATCTGGCCAATTCCATCGTCGGCATCGGCGAGTTTCTGCTCTGCCATCTGCGTACGACGTTGATAGAGCCTAACGAGCACGCGGTATTCTTCCAGCTTGGATTCGGCGAGGTGTTTCTCAGCTTGTTGCACGTTTTTTTTGGCACGTGCCGCTTCAAGTTGTAAAAAAGCGTAATCGTAGTCAAATTCACACTCTGAATTTGAATGCTGAATTTTCGGTGTGTGGTTGAGACTAAGTGACTCTGCTAGCTCGAAAATTTGGTTAAAATACCTCTGATGGATTTGGAGACTGGCTCCTCGAAGACGTTGATGCATAACCGTTTAAACAGAGAGGCAATGGTACACGAGAGGACTTGCTAGACGCTGAAATGGGGAATGAAGATGGCATCGTTTCTGAGGTTCGGGCTTCTTGAAGCTTCAAGCTTCATTAATCATCGCTCAAGCTTACTCGGTCCGAGGCCTGAATCGGAGGTGGAAGACGCGGAATTACCCGATAGGTGCATCATGCGGCCTTGTCCAAACTGCGGCAAAAGTTTCAAGAACTCATCCAGGGTCACTCGACATTTAAGTCAGCCAAGATCGAGCTGTTATGGGTGGATAAACGATTTAGCAAGTATTCAGGACGAGGAGGACGAGAACGACCCACTTGACGACCACCCAGAAGAGCCCTCTGGCAGAAGGTTGCTGTTTACTACGAATCAAGACGACGGTGCGATGGACGTCGATGATTTTTATGGAGATGGGGAGGATGGTGGGTTGAATGTCGAAAGACATGACTTGTTCGAGGGTGCCGGGCGTGTATACGGTCAAGCAGCGTCGTTTATGGACGTCTTTGACAGTGATCAGTTCGCTGACATGAGAAAAGATAACCTTTTCTACCCATTTAGCGACCGCCATGAGTGGGAGGTAGGGCAGTGGCTGTTGGCATCAGGCCTCAGCATGGCTGCCATTGATAAATTTCTGTCGCTTCCTATGGTACGTCTGATATATGCATCTGAAACCGATGAACTGACCCAACGTTCGAACAGATACAGACACTTTCCTTGTCGTTCCGAACCGCCAAACAGCTCAGAGGTCTTGCGGAGATGCTGCCCGCCGGACCCCAGTGGAAGTGTCAGCGCATGGAAACGACTAACCCCACCAAATCAAAGGTCCACCTTTACTTTCGCGATGCCGTCGACTGCCTCGAGGCTCTGTTCTCGAATCCACTGTTTCGCGACAAGTTAGACTTTGTCCCTCGGCGCGTCTGGACAACTTCTGCTCGCCTGGTTCGGAAATATTCCGAGTGGATGACTGGTAATGCCGCGTGGAACTATCAGGTATGTATTCTGTTTACTACAACGTGCAAATGTTTACCCAGGTCCATTCAGTCCCAGGCTCCCCGAGGTGCGACAGTACTGGGCACAGTTCTTTCGTCCGACAAGACAAACGTCTCGGCGATGACCGGCAATCGTGTAGCTCATCCTTTACTCATTGGACTCGCGAATATCAAGATGAATACTCGATCAAAAGCATCATCCCACGCTTTCTCCCTTCTCGCCCTCTTACCGGTCCCGAAGTTCATTCATCCCAAGAAGCGCATGCGTGGTGTCCTAGAGGATCGCCTGATCCACGCATGCTTGGATCTCGTCTTGCATCCATTAAAGATAGCGGCTCGAGTGGGCATCATGATGTCCGATCCCGTAGGCAATCTCCGCCATTGCTTCACTCCTCTCGCTGCTTATATTGTCGACCTTCCAGAAGCACGCATGTTGGTTTGCGTACGCGACAAAACTTCACCACTTACTACGGCTTCTTATCTCGAATTCGGTAACGAGACATCATGCCCACCGAGGACTGGCCGTCTCACTCTTTCGCAACTAGCAAAAGTCAAGGTCGACCCCGCATCACTGGAGGAATATTTTGATGCATGCAAGCGGTATCGACTGAACGGTGTCGCTGAGCCGTTTTGGAGGGACTGGCCACTTGCTTGTCCTTCCATTTTCTTGACTCCGGAGATGCTCCACCAATGGCATAAAGAATTCTTCGACCATGACCTTTGTTGGGCTATTCATGTCGTTACTCCAGCCGAAATAGATTTTCCTGTCTTGCAACCAATCACCGGCTTTCGTCACTTCAACGAGGGCGTTTCGAGGGTCACTCAAGTCACCGGAACCGAACATCGCCATATTCAACGATACATTATCGCAGTCATAGCTGGCGCAAGTCCACCAGGTTTCGTGACGGCGCTCCGCGCCTTAATGGACTTTTGCTACCTGGGGCAAGCCCCGTGCTTGGATGACCGCCTTCTGGACTTAATGGATAACGCACTCTCTGAATTCCACGCCAACAAGCACGCCGTCATGACCGCCGAGGCACGGCGTGGAAAGAAGAATCCAATAACTCATTGGCGTATTCCAAAACTCGAATTAATGCAAAGTGTGACCTCTAATGTTCGAGAAAACGGTGCTCCGATTCAGTGGACTGCGGATGCCACGGAACACGCACACATCATCGTCATCAAGAATCCCGCCAAAAATACGAACAACCACCACCATGACTCACAAATTTGTCGCCACCTCGATCGCGCTGAGAAATGCCGTTGCTTCGAGATTGCAACCACCTTGCGGTTGAAAGAAGAAGCATCTAACTCTGGTTCAGAATCCGGTGAAGATTCCTTTGATATCAACAACGTAAATGGAGCCCGCCGGGTGAAGAACTATTTCGTCTCCGCACGTTTACTCGAGAGACAGCCCAATATTGCTCACCCTCCTCAAACGTTTATTGCCGACAACACCGCCATCCACCTCAATCACGATCCGTCGGTTAACTGTATGCTTGTCGATGAGGTAGCAGATAGGTTTTCCATTCCAGACTTGCGGGACGCGCTCGCTGAGTACCTCTACCGTGCACGTTCCGGCCCGGATACTTATCTCCCAATTGGAGGACCGCGCAAAACTCGCGACAGGACATTGCCATTCGATTATCTCCAGGTGTGGTATAAGTTACGCCTACAACACCATTCTTATCACACTCCGTCTACTCTTATCCCTGCCGAAACCGTCAATGCCATGCCCTCAAATAATTCGTGGCCGGAGGGCCGCTTTGATGCTGTAGCAGTATGCATAGACGGTGATCATAGCTGGCCCAAGAGTGGTCTCAACGGTATGTCATATTTTCCCCATTGTCGCCTAAGCTCAAATAGCGCCGCAGGGCATGTCATCGCAGAACTTTGTCTCATTATGCGCCCCCTCAGCAGGCGGGGAACGAGACCCTCTTGGAAAGATGCTCATTTGATGTATGTCCGCCGTTTCGATCCTATCCCTCAACAGGACGGCGTCCTCGAGAAGGCGACTCAAATGCAAATTCTCAAACGTGCGACCAGAGCCAACGGATCCCTACTTGGGGATGTCATTCCGCTCTCCCAGGTTCGCGCTCTCGTCAACATAATTCCGAGATTTGGATGTAAGGCAGACCCGCGACTTACAAAACAGACGTCCGTGAAGCATAGTACAACCTTTTTTTTGAACAAGTACTTTACGAAGGAGTTATACTATACTTTGTCGAACCTGTAACTAGACACGTGTAGTGTTTAATTTATAGACTGCACCCAAGTCAGTAACGGTTGCATTTTGAGGAGACTCGTTCGACAAAGGCACGGTCACCAACTTTGGGTCCTTGCGACAATGACCACGAATGCCGCATCAATGCATTTCGACAACAACTTGGCACCTACCCTTCTTCACAAAGTATCCCCATCCGCGCCCTATCAAGGGTCCTGCCACATCCCACATGTCGACGCGTACTGCAAGGTCACTCCCTCCCTCTCACTCTCTCCCTCACTCACCCTCGCGCCAGACATCGCACGGGGTGCGTCACTCCCGGGCCTCTGCTGTGCGTCACTCTCCATCACCCCACGCCAGACATCGTCCACGCCTTCAGCGGACTACACCAAACGCCACGATATATACAGGAAACGCCGGAGTCGCACGAGGAGGGAAACGAGGAGGAGACGAAGGAGACGAACGACGAGGGGGGCAACAACGAGAACATGTGTGTTGCTAAGTATCGGTAAACCGGGTCAGGACCATCAAAGAGGCCGTCCACGAGCTCACGACGACACACGCGCGGGGTACATCGCTCGCTCGCTCCCTCTCACTCACCCCCCCACCCGCCAGACGTCGTTCTCACCGTTGGCAAACTACTTCAAAGGCGACTATATGTGAACAAGACGAAGGGGATGTACGAGGAGGTGGACGACGAAAAATAGGACGAGGGGGACAAACGAGCACCCACATCGCCTGGTGCGTCACTCCGTCCATCTCACTCTCTCCCTCACTCACGCCCTGCCGGACCTCCTTCTCACCTTTAGCGAAATACTTCAAACGTAAGGATATATACAAGAAACGACGGAGACGTAGGACGAATGGGATAATGGCCTCACCCTCGGCCAAAAATGCATGGTGCGTCACTCCCTCCGTCTCACTCTCTCCCTCACTCACGCCCTGCCTCGTCCTCACCGTTAGCGAACTACTTCAAACGCGACAATATGTGAACGAGACGAAGGGAATGTACGAGGAGGAGGACGACGAAACGTAGGACGAGGGGTACAAACGAGCACCCACATCGCCTGGTGCGTCACTCCGTCCGTCTCACTCGCTCCCTCACTCACCCCCCGCTAGACCTCGTGCTCACCGTCAGTGAAATACTTCGAACGTAAGGATATATACAAGAAACAACCGAGACGGAGGACGAGTGGGACAATGGCCTCACCCTCGGCCAAAAATGCATGGTGCGTCACTCCCTCCGTCTCACTCACTCCCTCACTCACGCCCTGCCAGACTTCGTTCTCACCGTTAGCGAACTACTTCAAACGCGGCTATATGGGAACAAGACGAAGGGGATGTACGACGAGGAGGGGGACAACGAGCACCCACATCGCTTGGTACGTCACTGCTTCCCTTTCACTGCTTCCCTCCCTCACCACCCGCCAGACCTCGTCCTCACCGTTAGCGAAATACTTCGAACTTAAGGATATATAGAAGAAACGACGGAGACGTAGGACGAGTGGGACAATGGCCTCACCCTCGGCCAAAAATCGCATGGTGCGTCACTCCCTCCATCTCACTCTCTCCCTCACTCACGCCCTGCCTCGTCCTCACCGTTAGCGCTACTTCAAACGCGACTATATGTGAACGAGACGAAGCGGAAGTACGAGGAGGAGGACGACGAAACGTAGGACGAGGGGGACAAACGAGCACCCACATCGCGTGGTGCGTCACTGCTTCCCTTTCACTCCCTCCCTCACTCACCGCCCGCCAGACCGCGTCCTCACCGTTAGCGAAATACTTCAAACGTAAGGATATATAGAAGAAACGACGGAGACGTAGGACGAGTGGGACAATGGCCTCAACCTCGGCCAAAAATCGCATGATGTGTCACTCCGTCCCTCTCATTCTCTCCGTCACTCACCACCCGCGAGACGTTGTTCTCACCGTTAGCGAATTACTTCAAACCATCGCTTGGTGCGTCACTCCCTCCCTTTCACTCCCTCCCTCCCTCACCCCCCACCAGACCTCGTGCTCACCGTCAGCGAACTACTTCAAACGTAAGGATATATAGAAGAAACGACCGAGAGGTAGGACGAGGGGGACAACGGCTTGACTCTCGGCCAAAAATCGTGTGGTGCGTGACTCCCTCCTTCTCCCTCACTCACTCACTCACCCCGCGCTAAACCTCGTTCTCACCATCAGCGAACTACTTCAAACGAGACGAAGGAGATGTACGACGAGGACAACGAGCACCCACATCGCGTGGTGCGTCACTCTCCCTTTCACTCCCTCACTCCCTCACCCCCGCTAGACCCTGTTCTTACCGTCAACGAACTACTTCGAACGTAAGGATATATGCAAGAAACGACCGAGACGTAGGACGAGGGGGACAATGGCCTCACCCTCGGCCATCAATCGCTTGGTCTGTCACTCCGTCCCTCTCATTCTCTCCGTCACTCACCACCCGCCAGACGTCGTTCTCACCGTTAGCGAACCAATTCAAACGCGACTATATGTAAAGCAGACGATGGAGATGTACGACGAGGAGGACGAGGAGGACCCAAATCGCGTGGTGCGTCACTCTCTCCCTTTCACTCCCTCCCTCCCTCACCCCCCGCCAGACCTCGTCCTCACCGTTAGCGAACGACTTCAAACGCAAGGATAAATAGAAGAAACGACGGAGACGTAGGACGAGGGGGACAACGGCCTCACGCGCGGCCAAAAATGCCGTGGTGCGTGACTCCCTCCTTTTCACTCTCTCCCTCACTCACGCCCTGCCAGACCTCGTTCTCACCGTTAGCGAACTACTTCAAACGCGACTATCTGTGAACGAGACGAAGGAGATGTACGACGAGGAGGACGAGGAGCACCCACATCGCGTGGTGCGTCACACTCTCCCTTTCACTCCCTCCCTCACTCAGCCCCCGCTAGACCCTGTTCTTACCGTCAACGAACTACTTTAAACGTAAGGATATATACAAGAAACGACCGAGACATAGGACGAGGGGGACAACGGCCTGACCCTCGGCCAAAACCGTGTGGTGCGTGACTCCCTCCCTCTCCCTCCCTCTCTCACTCACCCCCCGCCAGACGTTGTTTTCACCGTCAGCGAACTACTTCAAACGAGCCTATATGTAAAGGAGACGAAGGAGATGTACGACGAGGAGGACAACGAAACGTAGGACGAGGCGGACAACGAGCACCCACTGCATCGCGTGGTGCGTCACTCACTCCCTCACCCTCACTCCCTTACTCAGCCTCCCCTAGACCTCGTTCTTACCGTCAACGAACTACGTCAACCGCGACTATTTGTAAAGGAGACGGCGGAGATGTAGGACGAGGAAGACAACGAGCACCCACATCCCGTTTGACCATGCCCTCAGTGAACTACGTCGAACGGCAGGATATTTATAAGAAATGACGGAGACGTAGGACGAGGGGGACAATGGCCTGACCCTCGGCCAAAAATCGTGTGGTGCGTGACTCCCTCCTTCTCCCTCAATCACTCACTCACCCCGCGCCAGACCTCGTTCTCACCGTCAGAGAGCTACGTCAAACGTGACTATATGGAAAGAAGATAGACGAGAAGTCGGACGAGGGGGACAACGAGCACCCACATCGCCTGGTGGGTCACTCCCTCATCAGGAAAATTTTTAAGTGCTGATATACCCAGCTGAATATGATCAATTATTCATCAATCTGATACAATCAGATAATTGCATATCTGGCACTATTATGTTCACATCATCAATTTATAAAATAGATAACCCTTGGCAGACATTTTATCACTAGATCAGATATTATCCTTTGAATATTACAATTTCTCATGAATTTCTAATCAAGTTCATATATTATAATATAGATGTCATGATAATATCACTAGATCAGATGTTACCATGTGAATGTCATCATTTTGCTACCTATCTCACACATTATCATTAGAATGTCACCATGATATCATTGAAGTAGACATGATCCTTTGCACATGATCATTTTACCACTCGATCAGATGTTACCATGTGAATATCATCATTTTGCTACCTATCTCACACATTATCATTTGCACATTATCATTTTACCACTAGCTCAGACATTATTATATGAATATCATGATAATATCACTAGATCAGATGTTACCATGTGAATGTCATCATTTTGCTACCTATCTCACACATTATCATTAGAATGTCACCATGATATCATTGGATTAGACATGATCCTTTGCACATGATCATTTTACCACTAGATCAAATGTTACCATGTGAATATCATCATTTTGCTACCTATCTCACACATTATCATTAGTATGTCACCATGATATCATTGAAGTAGACATGATCCTTTGCACATGATCATTTTACCACTAGATCAGATGTTATCATGTGAATATCATCATTCTGCAATTTATCTCACACATTATTATTAGAATGTCAACATGATATCATTGGATTAGACATGATCCTTTGCACATGATCATTTTACCACTAGATCAGATGTTACCATGTGAATATCATCATTTTGCTACCTATCTCACACATTATCATTTGCACATTATCATTTTACCACTAGCTCAGACATTATTATATGAATGTCATGATAATATCACTAGATCAGATGTTACCCTGTGAATATCATCATTTTACTGACTAGCTCACACATCATCAAAGGCTATATTTTGCTTATTGATGGTAGGAGTCTGATGACTTAGTGTACAGGTGCATATCACCTCATCACATCTCAATCATGTTGCTAATAGATAGATGATAAATTATAACTCATGGCAGGCATTCTGGATTGCAAGTCATTACACATCAGTCTAATAGATACTAGATGATTGTCACATCTTGATGACAAAGAAATTATAAGTAATGACAAAAGCAATGCCATTTGCTATATCATGTTCCTATGATTGATTGGTTGTTATATTATTATAAACACAGTTCAGATGGCAATTACAAATATGATTGATAACCATCAATTGCATGTATTCATCATTTTGTCTATATTTCCTGGTGGATATATCATCATATATTTATCCGCCTGATACCTTAGTTTAAAGGTATACCAAGCCTTGTCACATCTTCATTGAATTTTGAACATATTGATGATTGATTATACCTTTTGGCAAACATTATGAGTTGCATATCATTATACATTAGTCTGATACATACTAGATAATCATTGAATGATCATGATAGAGAAATGACAAGTGATAACATATACCACATATATGATCAGGTTACGAGTGAAATTTCCACAAACTAGCAGATCCAGCTAGATATGGGCAGACAGTTACTCATAACTTTGATATAGCCAGATGATTGTATATATGGGCCAAAATATGGCTTCAAGTAGTATTCACAGATAGAGAGATGGTAAGAAAAAAACAGGAGTCAAAAATGACAGATATTGCCTGTTACCAGTGTCTGAGTGTCAGGATGAGGCCGACATGCTGAACGACCACATAATATACAGCAGCACTAATCTCGACACGCAACCGATGGTGCTCCACCATGACCACTAAATTTGACCTCGGACTCTACTCGGGAAGCTGCCTCATGCATGATCTCGTCCTCTGCATCTACATTTCACCATGCAGTACTGCATCCATGTTGGTCGTTGATGCAACGAACAGTATACCTTTGGTAACTAATCAATAACAGTCCGGCTCGAAGACATCATGTTGCCGGAATGGATTTCTTTCATATAAGCCCACACCAACAAACAA
>JBBPQC010000342.1:0-23059 GCA_038092295.1 Leccinum arenicola
AAAGGAATAGATTCGTTTTATTGCATCTCCGCTTCAATTCCGGACGGCGGTGCCGGACTCTACGCCATTCTCCAAATAATGACAAACCAAAATGTTTGCGAACTACGCACTACCGAACAGGACCTTACTGCGCCTTTCCCACCTTCAAATGCACAGATCAACGATCTCTTTCGGTTCCTTCTCTATGGTAGGCATGGGGTCGAGCCCTTTGTGCAGTAAGGATAGTGCAGTAAGTTCCATCTGGGCACGTTGCGGCCACGGATTGCTCTCGCCATCCTTTACGCGATAACGGGTTAGCTTGCACTCCGCCAAAACGAGATCATCTTTTCGAAGATCCAGAACGTGGTAACGATCCATAGCTTGTTTTGCCCGAAGAGCTTCGGTGGCATCAAATACGTTCTCAAAGAGGCTCTGGTTTTCGTTTTTATTTATTTTATTTTAAAAAAGAGAAGTGGACCGAAGGAGATGAACACGTACCGGATGGTTGTCGTGCTGCCCAGACTGCCAGGTTGTAGCGCGGATGAGATTAATTCCATACTCATTAGGCACTGCCCAGACGAGTCGTGAATTTACCGTGCACGGCCATGAATCGCGATTCATACATACCGGTAGCATTGACTGGGACGCAGAATCCATTTATGAGCTTCGCCGTTTGCCTTCCAAGCTCGGCAGAGAGCGGGACAAGTGTTATCGCCGCTTGTTTCACCGCCATGCCATCCTTCACGAACCATGAGGAGAGGATATGTCCCAGGATCCAAATTGAAATAGGTTGATTCTTTAGCGGATCACAGAGTACATTCCGATAATCATATCCTGGCTGGTAAGTACCCCAAGTGGCAGCGGGCGGTAATTTACCAAGCGCGTAAACGTTCGCGCTTTCATTAGCATAGACTGACAGCTGCTCCAAACGGCTAAGCGACATTTTGGGTGTGAGCAGTAGACTGTGCAAAAGGCGACTAACTTCGCTACCTTCGAAAAGCTGCCTCGTAAGGTGCCGTTTGAGTGTCATCCAGCAAGTGGTCTGTTGGAAGAGGGATAATGCTATGCACGGTCCCTGCTCATGCGTCAGCGTAAGGAAAATAGCGGATACCAACATTACGCGCACCAGATGCTTTAATGGTCGATTGCGGGACTACGGTGGGAGCGACAGCGTCTTCCTTTTTGTTTGCCGTGGCGGTCAATCCTTGCTCGGCTTCCTGGTTCGTTGGTGTGCTCGCGCTGCGAGAGTCCGTCAATGGCGATCCTGGTTAAACGCAATGACAAGTTTGAAGTAATACCAGGTGGTTTCGCTTGACTCTGAGCCTTCATGAGCCGCTTGTACGTTTGGCACGTCCAATCTGTGTAACGATTTCCATGTGAGATATTTTAATGAGAGATGGGAGTGGCAGAATCGTTATTACTTCGTGCGCTTGTTGTCAGTACGGTCGTCGGCGGGTCTTTCTTGTCGTTTAACCATTGCAGTGGACGTGGGGGTCAGTGTCGTGAAATTCGGTGCGCCATCGAAATTTAAAGGGAGCTCTGTTCCCCTAAAATTTCTCCTATTATAAATGTGAGGTGTAATACCTTCGTCATAGTAGCAATGACGACATCACCGAGAGGTGGAGAGGGCAAACTGCTTAATCCCAAATACCCATTATGTTGCCGTGATTTCTTACGCACTTTTAAAAGCAGTCTGCGGGGGATTGAATGGTTAGAGTGCCCACCCGAACCTGGAGTGATGCGCCGCAGGTACTTGTGAGAGGTACGAAAAAGCCAGGACGCTCCTGAAGTGGGCGATGACTGGTATTCGTTCGTTTGGCCAGCGACTGCGTCCTGACACGGCACAGCCAGTGCGGCTGTGGCAGCCCATCGCTTTTTCAATCGCTATCTGGAGTGGGGTAGATGAGTGGCGGTTTGCATGTCCACGGACACCCTTCATCATATTTGAAACTCCGCCCGCACTGATCCGAAACGTCTTCGTTCCCTCGGACACACGCGACAGCCTGTTATGAATCCACAACGTGGATACGTTGATGCAGTTGGTATGTCCATTCTTTTCATGTTCTTCGCTCGCACAGTAACATATATCGAGGCTCATCACCGTAACCGCGTCATCCGAGTGACGTTGACGAAGACATTCATTGTAAGGCGTCCACCTCACCGCTATCGGTTCCAGTGCAGCAGGACCGCAGGACTTCCTCAATCTATCCCGGTCTATCACCCACCTGCGTTTATTTCGTGAGTAATACTCGGTTCGCTACTACTGATGGATAACTTTTGGAGGTATTGGCACACAGATACCCTCCTCATGACGGATGACAATTACTCAACGTGACGGAAGTTGACAACCCGCTTCCCAATGCTTCGGGATAGGTCATTAGCCATGCAGGTTCGCATTGTGAACAACGATTTTCATGTACTAATTTTTCTAACGAACATTCGATCTCGCGGTGACGAGAGCCAATGTAAATGAGCATAAGGAAACATAGGGCATTAGACATAGACAAGCGGTACTTCGTATCCCTGGTGATGTGTACACTTCTCACCTCCCAACCTCCATTTCACCGGAGGTGTGTAGCTGCGATCAAAGCTAGTAAATTTCTCACCAATGGAATGAGAATCAAAGGCAGCCCAAAGGCAACCTCGGTCCGCTTGCTTTCTCCTTGTTAGGGGACAGCCGAAATCTGTGCCGCACAAATGATGCAAACCGTCTACCATAACGTCCGCTACGCGCGATTGGGTAGACGATAATACTTTGAAATGACGCTCATCTTGTTTGGCAAGGTCGTCGAGGAATGTACTCGCTCCTTCTCCGGCATGTAAAACGACAGGGTTGATAGTTGTGCGATGGAGAAAGATGTGCTTTGGATATGCCGAGAATATCCCGCGCGACGTAAAGTAATTCATACTTGCTGTGGTTGCAGAGTACATAGCGGCCGAGAAGGGATTTCTAGTTTGTGATTCGATTATGTCCACCTTCAAGTTGCGGTCAACGTTGACGAAGGAAGTGTGAGACACAATTCCATTTGACGTCGAATCGGTACAGGGTGCGAGGGTGGAGTAATTCTGGTTGGTTAGGTATTTGCACATGGCAATTTTGCATCCAGCGGGGACAAAGATATCCAGGTCCTCTGGCTTCCACGGTGCCATCCTCTCTTCTCCAAGCAGAACATACAGAGCGGAAGACCCTCCGACAGCTCCATGAATACACTGGAGAACTGCAAAAAAGGATGGGATGTCGGAGAAGAAGCGACCGATCTGCACATTAACCTTGTGTTTAATGTAATTACGCACGTCGACGCTGTGCGATTTGGACGTGTAGGCAAAGACGAGTAGCTCATCGAGTGACAGAAAGCGGTAGAAATGATGACGAACATACGAGTTTTGAGCGAAAAGTGTTTGTATCTGGTTAGAGGAAGACATGGAGGTCGAATTCTTGTTCATTCGCTTACAGGGGTCACTTGCATCACCAATCAGCTCCTATGTATCAATTTTTTTTTTTAATTAGTAATTTTTCAATAACAGTCTCCTATTTCCCCACTACCTCCTGTCCCACGCCATGGTTTTCCGCATGATTCGGGCATATCTCGTTGCCGGCTCCCAATCTTCCGGTATAGAGCCTGTACTTCTCGATGAACTTCCAGAAGGTCACTTCCGGTTACATTCGCTGCGACGTTTTTTCTCACCGCAGATGTCGATCGGTGCGACTCTTCTCCACGTGGAGTCGAACAACACGGTAACCCATTTCTACTGTATAGTCGACGAAGAAAAATATGATCAGCCAGATGAGCAGAGTCCTTATCTTTTTGTAAAGTATATCCAAGGGCACGGATTGCAAGATATTACGTGCGAGGACATCCTTGGGGTTGCGCGTGCTTTGTTATCGTACGTGCAGGACTCTGAATACTGTACTCGCTACAACATACTGACAAACATGGCGTTTAGTATCCGAACCAATGCCTCTCCGTCGTCTTGAACAATTCACTTTACCTCATTGTTTGATGATCTGTAAAAATGTAACCGGAGTTCCGAATATTATTCCGTGTATCATCGCGAATTTTGATCATCGTCTTGTCTCCTCCAAGTTCATTGAAGGACCAGCCGCTCCGAGTGCGATCGCAGATGCTATCTCACGTAGTTATTATTGATCCCAGCACACGATCGATACCCCGTCAACCCAAGAAACGAAATGATAGTTATAACCTCTGTCACACTAGGTCCCGAAAGAAGCGTAGATCAATACATGCGCTTCACGATCACCGAAATGGAGCATGTTACAGAGGTCACGGCCGTACGCGCCGGGTTCCAACTCCGGTGTACCTTCGTTACATCGACCATCGTACTTCCAGATCTTATCATCGAAACAAAAACGGGCAGTGAAGTGAAACTCGCCCAAATATATTATACTCACGAGCGAGTATTGAACGGTGGTGCCCGAATTCGGAATATATAGATTTGCATGCGGTTTCAACAGGTTGAGGGGCACCAGCTCAAAAAACAGTACAGGAGGGATGCTTGTCAGCCGGAAATCGAACAAAGTATGCGTCGATAGAGAATCCACTGCCATGTAATCTGCAGTGACAGTATTCTGACAATTTCGGACCCAATTATCGAACCATTCCTGAATGCTACTCTCCATGGTACTGCTGCCAGATTCAAGTGGCCACTGGAAAGGCATGCATATACTTGGCACCGTAAAGAAGTTACTCAGCTCGAGGCTGGATGAGTGCGTTCCAACAGGACTATTCTCTGAATCCTGAGTACGAAGAGTTATCTGAAGTTGACGACTGGTTTCAGGAAACAGAAGTTCCAGTATCGCAACCAAGGAGGTGCCAACACACCCGAAACGTGGGAACACAGTAGGACTTTGCGCGTGCAAGTAATCGCGAAAGCGGTCGCGTAAGATGTCAAACAGCTTTCGGGAATACATATTTGAATCGCTTTGTTGCAGTGTATCGTACGCATCCGTGAGGACGTATGGATGGTTACTGTCAACTTTCCAACTCTGCCTATATTCTTCCTCACGACCTCGATAGGTGTACAAAAGAGTCATGACGGGAGCGGCAGTCAGCAGAGGAGATTCAGTGGAAAGAACGTCAGCAGTCTTCTGTTTCTTAGCGATTCGATCTAGACTGATCGCGCTGGGTGGTTTGCAGGCCTCTACTCCAGAATTGTCATCCAAGTCCAAGCTGATCTCTCGTTTTCTGTTTGATCTCGAATCCTTTCCTTGCGCCTTACCGGCAATGATCAGTTTCGGAACTGACACCTTCCCGGAAAGAACACCTTCCGCATCTGGAATCGATACCAAGTCACCTTCGCGAACACTGTAGCGGATGTACGTGTTGTGTTCAAGTGCTTCAAATCTGCGAGTTTCAAACAACAAGTCGGATGGGAGAGGTTTATTCAGTTTGTCGAGTGTTACAGGATGCATGAGGCAGATGCCTTCACGAGAAGTCGCACGCGATGCAGCGACGTAAGCGGGAAACCCTCCGTCAGAAATGTCCGCTAATACCTTTGGTAAAGTCTTTCCTTGCGCTGAATGTCCCGTAACAGCAAATGCAGGCTGAATAGGTAGTTGGGAACGCACAACCCGAACTTTATCTCCCTCTGCACAAGACTCAGCCTTTAGCGACACCATGAACGACCAAGTAACGGGTGAGATCGGAAACCACGTTTTCGGAAGATCACTAAGCTCAACCTTGCTACCAGGAAACTCTACTAAAGCACACGAAGTGTATTTAAGCCCGACAGCACAATACTCCGTGCATATTTTGCGCACAATCCCTTGTGAACCGTTTGTGATACCAAGATCAGTAGAGATGTTGCGTGATCGTAGAATGCAAGGCATTCCTTCATACAGAAATATTTTTCCAGGGAGTGACTGTTTTATAGTGGTCACATCGAGATCAACGATGAATTCGCGTTCGTCGAGAGTCAGACTTCTTTGAGAACATTTATCGAAGGCAGCACAGGGCACAACCTCAGTAGAACCTGGAACCTCACAATAGGTTTTGCGGCGGTTGAGTTCCTCCCGGGTTTTATTTGTACTCACAATTGCAGCCGAATGTTGGCCATTGGTGTCATCAACATGGACACCGAATGGTCTTTCCGCGCATTTCACAACTCTGGAGTTAAATAGATTCACGTCATCGAAGGTACACTCGCGGACCCGCAAACGCTGTACTGCCTCGGCGTAAACAGGATCTCCTTTCATCCTTTGTTGTTCGGAAAGGTTAACAACCGTATTTATCGATTTCCATGCCAACCTCCCGAGCCTTCTCCGCATCTCTGTTTCCGTTTGTTTAGCGTTTCGCGAGATGGGAGTATACAAAGGCTTGCCACCAATCGGAGGATACTGGAAAAAGTCTCCTGAAAATATGACCACTATACCACCAAACCATAAGTCCAGTCGTTCCTTCGCAATTCGAAGAGCGTTATCAATTTCTGCTAGAAGCTCCAAATCGGTGAGCGACACCTCATCGAGTAATACAAAACCAACATTCTTCCATTCTTCTCTAAGTTTACTTCTCTGACTTACAGTAACTAATATAGAATAATCCTCTTTACTCTCACCCGGTGTTCTGTTTCCCTTGCCTTTATTGTTCTGTTTGATCTTGATTCCCAATCCCTTATGTATAGTCATCCCTCCGATCAACGTAGCGGCTGATCCAGTTGGTGCCAAATAGCGCATCATGTGTCCACATCCGTAATGTTCCATTACAGAGCGAACAGCATTTACAACGTAAGTCTTGCCAGTCCCGCCCGGGCCTGTCATGAGCATTGCCAACCGATCCGTATCTCGCTTGTCGATATATTTGTCGACAAAATGCTGGGTAATGATACGGAAGGCTAACCATTGTTTAGCATTCAAATCCCGCTCATTCCCGATCTTCGTAATCACCTCGCAAGGGGTTAGGATCCCGAGATGTGAATCGGCAGTAGGATTATCCTGCAACTTCGATGAATCAGTACTTGGACACGGCCCAAGGGCAAATTTACATTTGTGAGGTATGCAAGTTTCTCGAATTGAGGTCCCAGTAGGTTGCAAATCGATTTGATGGTCAGGGTTCAGCGCATTCTGTCGAGCCGTTGCAATCGACCGCTCCTGCAATACCACTTCCTTCTTCCATTTCGTCACCAAACCGGCCGTGATCTTAGGTAAGAGCAACCCTTGTTTCGAATGAAACGGTACTAACTCCTCGGAAGTAATTCGATCCTGAACATTTGCAGAAACATCCTTGTGGTTTAGCCAACCCGCTTGTTGCAATAACAGTACCAATTGTCGCATACGAAATTCCTCCCTTGATTGCCGTATCTGCTGTTCACCCGTCTGACCATTCAGTAATTCTAGTATGTCGTCTTCGTCCTGAATTGACAAATCATTATGCCCCGACGTCTTGTTATTCATCTGCTGAGCTTGTTTTCGCAGACGCTCTGCGTCTCGTTCATCTTCGCACTCATGAACAGCCTCCCAGTTGAGCATAATTAATCGATCGTGCTCGGAAAAGACGTACGACTCAAAAACACCTTCAATGATAGAAATAATAGGGGTATGGTATGTGCACAGTCCGGACTCGCTCCGTTCCACGGCGAAAGAATGCATCGTTCCAATGTTCAAACGTTCAGTCCTGATACATCGCTCACGCTCACTGCGCGCTGCTGCACGCGACCCGGAACCTACCATTGGCAGTGATATATCACCCTCGCATGTACATTCATTCTACGTTTGCAACCTACTGATACATCACCTGATACATCACTTGTGCCCGTGCTTCTCAGGCTGTGTCTGTGATCTGTGATATGCTGATATATCATCCCCACTAGCGTGCAGTAATATATCACCAACAATTGTCCTGCCATCCCCTGACCTTCAAGCTGATATATCATTCGATCTTCGTGTGATACATTACTGACGCTCGTCCTGTCGTACACACACTGAATGTCTGATACATCACTAGCGCTCCCGGGCTGATAAATCATCGCGGCACCTGGGATCACCGATACATTATACATTGCTAGCGCTCATCCCGTCTGATGATATATCGTCCCCACTAACGAAGTGCGAGAGGTATGGACTCTGGCTCAATTACCCCTATTGACCCGTACCTGTTCCCACGGGTCCTTGCCAGCGTGACCCGCTCTCTCCTGGACTCTCGTCGACTTCCTCGCTGGACAGTGTGTGGCGACTGCCACGCTGCACGGCGCGCTTTCGTTCCGCGGAGAGCGCATGACGCTCACCACACGTCGTCTCTCCGCTCTCTCTCTCTCTCTCTCCCTCTCTCAAACGGAAGCGACGACAGCACACTGGCGTGCGGCGTGCCACCACTGCGATGTGACAACGACGACTTAGTAGGGGCCGCACCCGCACCCCAAAAAAACACCCGTACCCACGGCAAGGGTACGAGTTAATCTGTGGGTCCAGCAATCTCGACCCGCACCCGTACCCTTGACGGGTAATACTCACGGGTGCGCCCTTCGACGACGACGACGCGACGACGCCTCAAGTTCCCTCTCTCCCTCACCCACCCCACGCTGCCAGCGCCACCACACGACACCAGCGCATGTCCCTCAACGTAACGCTACGACGACGACATGCGCGATAACGAACGCGACGACACGAAATCGACGACGCAGTGGCGTACTACGTGCGTGCGTCCCTCCCTCTCTCTGTCCCTCACTCACCCTCCGCCAGACCTCGTCCACGCCGTCAGGACAATGACAACGACGCGGACGACGACGATGGAGAGGATGGAGACGACGACGAAGATGACGCGATGAACACCACGCGACGAACACCATGCGACGTCGACGGGACGACAATGCCGCAAGGTCGACAACGACACGGCGTGCATGGTACATCACGGGTACAGGTAGCGGGTTGGACGCGGGCCGGCAAATGCTGACACGTACCTGTGCTATTCCCTAACGACGATGTGACCAGGACGAGAGCACGGAGACGAAAAAGACGACGAGATGGCAAGACGAGGACGAGGATGGCAAAGATGGCGAGGCAAGGACGAGGACGAGACAACGAAGACGACGAGACAACGACAACGTCTTACCCCCACCACCATCCTCGTCCCCGACTCCCTGTCCCCGTCCCCGTCCTCTCGCCCCAGCGTGTGGAAGCGACCACACAACGAACCCGGATTGCCCGCCGAACGTCATTGAGGGCGTCGTGGGCCTGCGCATGCCGCAGTTCCCACTCGATCCGCGTTTCTGTCCCTCCCAGACTCCTTTGCGGTGTCCCGCAAACAATTTCGGTGACAAGTAGCCAGCCTTAGCTTCACAACATAATTCCAGTTGCCGTGAAAGGCTGCCTAAATAAGGCGATCCGCCCAGCCCCATCGAGGGCCCTGCGAGACAGCCTGTCCCCCCGAAAATTCGACTTGAAGGTTCATGTGTGCAATAGTCTTCAAGATTCAGCCAAGTTGCATTTCGCGCCGCGTCTTGTCCCCGCTCGGATGCCAGTGCCAACATTCAATCATCATCAGTTTCACCTATGTATCATTCGTTTTGTTCCTATCCCTGATGGTCGTGGATATTATTACCATTGGTTTCTCATTATAAAGGTCTGTGGGTGGATGTTTCACCGCCAGTCCTTTCCACACCTCTACAATTTGATTACTTACGCTAACCATATTTGCAGTCACAGGCAGACTGCTTTCTCTGGTCATTGCAAAACCTGTACCAAATCGGGAGGCGGGTGGAATAGCCATGCCGCTTACCAGACATTCTCCCCTCCTGAAATCCAACGATAGCATTGATCTCGATGCAATCAGCTCCCATGGTATATCTGTTATGGAGTACGTGGAATGAACTGTTACATCTCGACTGCTCACGCTTAGATGCTTAGGGGCCTAGACAATTATGAGATGAACACGGGGACAATGCATCCTTTCTCTGTGAAACCGAGCGAGTCCGGACTTGAAAGGCGTGGTGCTAGCGTCCCATTGACATTTGGTCGACATGACATGTGGATTGCTGAGATCTCGATTGGCACTCCTCCCCAGACCTTGAAGGGTAAACTCTCCGAGTATCATTCTGATGTATGTTTACCCTCATCTGCATTACAGTCCAAATAGATACCGGTACAGCGTAGGTTCTTTATTTTCCTTCACAAAGCTATATTTGTTCAAGTCAGACTGGCTGCAGCGGAATTACCGGCCCGGGAGATCGCAACCTATGGGATCCCGATTCATCCAAATCTGCCAAAACACAGGGTCAGCCATTTCAGCGCAAATATGCAGATGGAACCGTCGTCAAGGGTGGTATATATACTGATAATGTAACCATTGCTGGATTCACCATATGTTTTGTATTGCTTACTGGCATGATGATTGAATTTTGACGCCAATCTAGGCAGATCCTCAGACCTTTGGTTCTGCAACATCATACACTTCTCGGATACAAAACCATATGTGGACGGTTTACTGGGATTGGCATTCCCGTCCATGTCCAAATTTGGTGCTGATCCGCTGCTTGTATCGCTTATTAGTCAAAAGAAGCTGATCGGTCCGAGATTCTCATTGAAATTCTCATCTTCTGGGGCCGAGATGTACTTCGGTGGAGAAAACAGTATGCTGTACAATGGTGACATCACTTATACACGTGGTACAGTTCCTGTGAGTCGAAATGGTAGACGAGAGTGGAAGTTGCTGACATTGACATGTTATGTAGGGACTCTGGCAAGTGTCCATGGATGATGTTCGTGTCAACGGTAAAAAAATACTGAACAATGTACCTGTTATTTTCGACACTGGTTCAAGCTACATCTACGGAGAATGGAACCAGGTTGCAGAATTGTATGGACGCCTTGGCGGTACCCTTGTGGAACATGCAGGCTCAGGTTACTATTACCGTGAGTTCTGATTGCGTTTGGTACCTTGTTTTCATCGACAGCCTGCAGTACCGTGCGACTCTTTCCCAGCATTGGGTCTCACCTTCAGTGGCAGGACATTTGAACTCTCTCCCGACGACTTCAGACTTATTCCAATCGAGGAGGGTTGTTCTCCCTATTGTTTCGGCGCCATCATTGCTCAGTCCAAGTATGCCGGTGAGATTTCGGAGCTTATCGTTTCCTAAACGCCCTTTTGAGGCACAAGATGGATTCATTCTGACTATATATAATATGGCCTAGGGTCTTGGATCATTGGGACCTCTTTCTTGCAGGGCGTATACAGTGTGTTCGATTACAGTACTTTCCAGGTCGGGTTTGCGAATCTCGCTTGAATCGTTACGAATGTTCCAAGTACACTGAATATTTAGGAGTTTGATCCAAGTATTAGGTCCGAGTACATGGAAATGGTATAAGCACGAGGAGGAGAATACAGGTTGTATCGGGAAAAGTTCGTCCCCGATTGGTCCCCGATGCCGTTTTTTAGATCATGCACGCAAAAAATTCTAATCTGGATACACCATCATGTCCGTAAATCTTTCCCCGTCCGTCAAGTCCGGAGGAGACAAAAAACTTTGCAACCCCACCGCCGACGGCCTGACCAAATCCAACTCCCAGACGCCCCTCAACCGCTGACATATGATATGAAAACTGGACGACGCCCCTCGTTCCTGGATCAATCGCAACCCGACCTGAAAGCCTGCCCTCGCCTGCTGCGCCGACGTCTCCCGCACCTCCACTCTAAACTTGACCGCTTTCATCACCACCGGATCCCTCGTCTCGTCAAACCGACATTTGAGAATTCCGCTCCCTTCCGAAAGCGTGAAGACGACCTTGACGCCAATGCCAACCAACAAGCGCCTGCATTCCTCTCGGCTCGTGAACGCGTCGTGCACAGACAACAGCTGGAAGCTGGCCGGCTTGAACTTGAACACGTTCCCAAGCCACCGTCTGCGCGGCGTCGACGGCAGCGTAAAAGAGCTGTCTGACCACGCAGGCGAGACCGACATCGTCGGTGTTAGCGTCGAAGACGTATCTACGCTCTTCTTTCTCTGCAACTTGCGCGGCGATGGCTCCACGATCTGCACACGCAGAGGTTGTCTCCGCACGCTCGCATCGTTGTTTCGCAGGGATGATTTCTTAACGATCCCAGTTGCACCACCGTACGTGCCTTGCTGTTGTCCGTTTTCCTTGTCCAGTTCACCGAATGGACCGGCCTGACGCGCCAACGTGCGTCGCACGTTGTCGGCGTTGGACGACGTGCTGTCATAAACCGGAACGAGCGGATCTCTGTGAGCGAATAGTTCACGGTCGAAATCGTACGATGGTCGACCCTGTCTCCGTCCGTCGAATTCCATGCTCGTGATAGGGGTGACCGGTGGCCCCGGTTGTAACTGCGGCGATGCAAGCGAAGGTGTCATCCCTGCACGTATTTCCATCGCGTTGAGATGTTCGACGATCTGGTGGAAGAATAACTGCATCTTGTCATCCTTGACGTCCGGTATCGTGAACGCGGTAAGATTTGGAGAGAGCGGTGAAGTGGACGACGAGTATCGCGATGGCGTTGGAGAACACATCATGCTGGGTCGAGGCGGCGTCGGAGAGTGTAGCACTATCTGCGGGGCACCCAGCTGCTGCAGGTTTTCGTCCATATTTCTGCGCGCAGCGCGTCGAGGCGTCGGTGGAGCTGCACGCGGTGGCAACGTCGATGGTGACCGTCCAAGATCGGTGGCTTGCGATGTCGTACGCACGATACCCCGTAAATCGCCAGCTTGAACGTCCCCGCGCGGCGAGGACTCTTTCCGACTCTTCCTCCTCTGTGTTCGCGCTATAATTTCTTCCTCCTCGTCATAGTTTTCCAAGCGCTCGTTTCGATATCGAATCAATAGATGATAAACCCCCTTTTGCCAATTCGGTGCCTCACTCCTAAGTGCCTCGAGTATCTCCTCTTCGGGCGTTCCATGCCACAGCGTTCGTAGGTTGGCGAAGATGTCCTGATCGACCTCCTCCGTCCCGCCAATCGGCTTCGCCAGCGCATCCAAGTCGGGCATGTCCCTCCCCACCGCCCTAGGCTCCTTCGACACGAAAAACGGATGCGCCAAAATCTCAGGCATCGTGATCCGCTTCTCCACCTCCCGTTGCAACATCCGCTCGATCAAGTCCCGCGCGTCCGGCGCGACGATCCCCACAGGCGGCATCTCGTACCGCCCGCTCTTCACCTTGTCCAATAACGTCCCCAAGTCCTCGTCGTCGAACGGCAGCCTACCAGCGAGGAGCGCAAACAGTATCACCCCGCACGACCAAATGTCGGACGCCCGCCCGTCGTACGCGTGGCCCATGACCACCTCGGGGGCGGCGTAGTGCGGGCTTCCACACGCGGTCTGTAACAAGCCACCGTGCGCGCCCGTCTGCCACGCTGCCATCCCAAAGTCTGCGACCTTGATGTTTCCCTGGCGGTCCATGAGTACGTTCTCGGGCTTCAAGTCGCGGTGCGCGACGCCAAAGTGGTGGCAGTAGTCCACGGCCGCGATCAGCTGCTGGAAGCACGTGAGCGCCTCGGGCTCGGCGAGGCGCCCGCGCGTGCAGAGGTAGTCAAAGAGCTCACCGCCCTCGACGTACTCGAGGATGAGGTAGAGCTCGGAGGAGGTCTCCCAGACGTCGTAGAGGCGCATGACGTTTGGGTGGTCGATGAGCTTCATGATCACGATCTCGCGCTCGATGCTGAGGAGCATATGTTCGGGCGTGTCGGCGGGGCGTGCGAGGGCGGCGCTGTTGAGCAGTTGGTGTTTGGAGACGATCTTGACGGCAGCGTATCGGCCGGTCTTGGTGTGTCGAGCGATGCGGACGCGGCCTGTGCGAGGTGAATGGGTGTGCGGGAGATGTGGTGCTGGGCGGGTCACATCAGAAGAATTACACACCTGAGCTTCCCTTTCCGATCGTTCTGCCCACCTTCCAGAGGCCTATCATCTTGGGGTCGTCCTCACCGCGATGTCTACGGGGTAGTCTAGGGTAATCTTCATCCGGCATGTCTAGAATGTGCTGGTGAGTAGAACCAGGTATCGAGACGTGGAACTAAAAGAAAAGCGTCACTGGGTCAGTGAAAGTGGCTGACCGGGACGGCTGACGTTTCAAGTCAGGGGCCAATTCGACCAAGTCAGGTTATTATGAAAACAAAGCAAAACACAACCCTCGCCATTCGTCCAAAAAGAAAAGAAATATAAAACATTCAGGTATTCGTGTAGATCTCATGAGGAAGCAAAAGTCGAGGTAGTACACATCTACGTTCACGGGGCACTCCATTCATCATCCAGAACCAGTCAGCCCAGGAGGAAATCCCGAGAAATCGACCTGATCCTGTATTGCTCGACCCGCAAGCGTAAATGCCACACGCAGTCGTAGCCGCACGTTCGACTTTATCAAAAAGCGTGTTCGTCAGTGCGTCGTTGTGTGACATCTTAAGCACACTTACCCCTGGAGGAGCGATCACCCGCATCTGCTGCGTCTCCGTCGCCCCAGGATGCACGTCCGGATTCGACATTGGAAGCATTTGCAGTTGCTGCGACTAATAGACCTCGTCAGTCTCACCACAACATCATCAATCGTTTGAAACATTCCTTTGGTACAGCAGCTTGGAAATGCAACCCTGTAACCATCTGTGTCCCAAAAACCTGGAACCGCGCCATGATGTTCACAACCCCTGGACGTGCACCCGACGTTTGAGGCGTCAATGTAATCTTGAGTTCATTCTTTTCGTACGCGGTGTATGACGTCAACCGGGGCACAGGCGATGTCTGTGTTTCAACCGGAGACTGCACTTGGGTTTGTGGTAACGAAAACGCTGGGGACGATGCGGACAGACCCGGTGTTGGTACAGGAGATGCTGGATTAGGGGATGCATCAAAGAGTCCGAGTATATCTTGTATGCTGTTCTTCTGTGGCTGTGGAGAGACGGTGGATGCGGGCTGAGGTGAGTTGGAGGGTGTACTGCTACCAAAGATCTCTGCAAGGAGATCTTGACTATTTTGCACTGCTTGACCATTAAGTTGAGGAGTAGGAGACGCCAGATCGTCTCCCAGGAGGTCACCCTAAGGCGTCACGTAAATACGACAACGATATAACAAAGGAGAAATACGCACCTCTTTTCCACTTCTTGTAGAGCCAACTGGTTTGTTCTCGCTCACTGAAAATCATGTTGGCGGGGCGAATAATCTTTGAAACCCAACGAAACATACCAACACCCATGACAGTCGCTTTGAGTTCCGGAGGAGGCATTCGCTCGAGTACGCCGACCTTTAGATCGCCCAGCGTGAACAGATTCGCGTACTCCACCGCACGCTGTTGCAGCTCTAGCTCAGGATTCGTCGTGTACTGTGCAAGCACTTCTGAGATTCGCCCTTGCTGAGCTGGGGTGGTGGTATGGCGCGACGCCATCTTTGTGATCGCGCAGAGAATGAATTGGCGGATGAGGTGATTGGCATACGGCGACTCGAGTGCGGAATGAAGAAGGTCAACAATGTCTTTGTCGGTTGCCTGCGGAAGAACACGAATTGAGAGCGGTGTAATTAAAAGGGAAGCTTTAACAATTACATTTTTCGGTTGATCCTCATCGATAATGCCACCTTCGAGCAAAACTTCGCTATATTCACCAATGATCCAAACGGCGGCAAGTGTGAGCGATTCCTGCGAGAGATCAGCTTGTAGAGCGGTATACAGCTTGGATGTTGTGTAGGCTTGTAACTCGGGAGTATGTGCAACAAGTCGGATGAATGCGGACAGAATCTCTTCTCTGACAAAGTTTCCGGCCTGACCATTGTCAGTGTTTTCTGGTGGCTATGGGAGGAGAAGCTGCGTACAAGTTTCAATGACCTCAAAACTGTATCGATATGCCATCTCTTGTTAGGAGCGAATCGTTCGGCGGCAAGTGAGATCTGAGTAGTCATTCCGGTCTTGAACTCGTCGTCTGCGACTTCGAGGAAAGCCAGAAGTTCTCGAACAAGTACACGGACGTTTTGCTCATTGATGAGTGCATACGAGAGTTCGAGGGCACGACGTCGTATTGAAATGTCACCGTCGCGAAGACAGTCAAGGATGATGTTACGGTGACGTTGTACAGCGCTCGTATCCATCGACACGACTTTGTTGAGAGTGTTGAGGGCCACATACCTACGGGGGTCATGAATAGATAGAATTGTCGACCAAGAACGAGGATAGATACCGAATGTTGTTATCACGATTACTGAGGAATTTACCGAGAATATTAATAGCCATGACGCGGAGACCACTGTCTGCTTCGATATCGAGGACAGTGAGGACGGTTTCGTAGAGAATCGAGTTGCCAACGTTTTTGGTGGAATCGGTGTTCGTAGCGACCTAGATGGCTATGAATGTGGTGAAGATAATGCGGAGAATCTGCGTACTTGGGCAAGGATATCGTTCATGACTTCACTTGCTCGGACATCACCCCGCCCGAGGAGACGGAGCAACCGGAGAACCTTGACTTGCAAGAATGGGTCTGTTATACCTGATACATCGTGTTCCGGACTGTAGCCTGTTGTGACCAAGGCTTTCATATTGCGGACGAGAAGAGGGACGGCCTGTGTAAACTCATATGAGGGTTTATCAAATTGACGAGACGTCATAACAAACGTTTCTGAACTCGTTCAGGCAATTTTCGTCCTGCTGACACATTTCGGAAACGAGGGTGATGGATGCGAGAAGCACGCCGTGGTTGCGATCCGAAAGGAGGTTCTTGGACTTTGCGATGAAATGATCAGATAGATCGGGGACCTTTTTTATGATTCTCAAAGCACAAAGCGCGGCCTAGGATGAGATATGAATGGGACAGTAGAGTAGACAAGATGGCACTGGACCTTTTTGCGAATGTAGGCGTTACTCGAGCCCAGCAGTTTCTCGATCTCGTTTGCAAGGTCACGGGACATTTCCTCCGATGCTATATTCGCGAACGTGCACAGGCCAAGGCCCACAACGTACATGTTGGAATGGTTCAAGTCGCTGTAATGCAAGTCAGTTACGGAGTGCGGCGGTAATATGGCAAGAAGACTTTTTGAGCGAATTCGTGACGAGGGTGAGCACCTCTTGGCTCTCGTCTAGAAGGAGCATGATACCGAGATAACCGAGACGTTTATCGGTGAAGCGGGGGCTGGCTACGAGCTTGAGACATTCGATCTGGCCAAAATGAGCGGGCGAGCCGAGCATGTGTATGTACAGTAACTTGGCGATGTTGTGGTGGCGCGCATACGAGTCCTCCTCTCTGAAGGAGGCGCGAATGGCTGCTGATTCCTGCTGGATGAGTGCGCGTTCGTCTGCGACGGTCTGGGGTGGGTGAGCGGTGTTGTGCGGTGCGGTGATGGTGTGCACGGACCTTGCATGCTCTTATGCCCTTGATCAGGGCTGCGTCGGGCGGTGAGCGGGGGTGCCGACGCGACGTCGGGGACGGGCTGACCTTTGAGATTGTGGTACACCATGATGACTGCCTTCCGCAAGCGATGTGTGACAAGTGTGACATCCTACTGAGTGTATGTCACTCACTCCTCTTGTATTTTCTCCGTCGACGTCGGCAGCGACGACGACGACGAGCGCGCCTTTCCCGACGATGCCCGAGCCTGTCTCGCCCATATCACAGGTCTTGCTGTCTATTGGGCTCACCAGAGACGATCTACAACGACACAGCGACCAGATGCGCCAGTTCCTCACACACCACGACCCGCCCACGACCCGCCCGTTCTCTGCCGACCCCCCAGAACATCCCGCACCGCCAGCTGGGCTCACTAGAACGCGCTCAGTCTCGCGCTCGCACGCGTCGGTGCACCCCCAGACGCCGCCGCCGTCCACGCCAGTCAAAGCGGAGCCCGTCGAGCCCGCGATGCCCCTCAGGCAGATGGACAGTATGGAAATGATACTCGAGCGTAAAAGTCGCCAGGCAAAACGCGAAAAAAAGGCAAAAGGCAAGGATCGTCCCCCGCCCTCCCCGTCTCCCGCCCGCGCGTCCTTCAGCCTCGACGCGTTCATGCAGTCGCGCGATTCCCGACGCGTCGTGGGCCCAGATCAGTCCGATTCTTCGAGCAGCATTGCTCCACAGGTTAGTCGTGTCCAGCCTCGCGTCCTCGTCGTCGATTTATTCTTTCGCAGGACGCGCTTCAAAGCACGACCGTCCCGCTTCCCCCCGTCACACCCCAACATAAAAAGTACTATAGAGATTACGACGCGATCGAACCTCCATCGCGCCATAAAAAGGTACTCTACTCATTTCCCTGATTTTATCTCTATTAACCTTTTCAAAGACTCCTTTTGCTCAAGACAATTCTCCCACCCCGACACGTTCCCGCCCAGGAAGTATGCCCGCCCAAGCGCAATCTGTACCTCAAGACGCGGATCCTTTCACTCCACGTCGAACCAACTACTACAAGTCGCCCTTCCTTTCCTCTTCTCCCCCTCGCTCATCTCCCTTTGCGACACCCTCCACGAAGCGGATCGTTAATCTTGTGTCATCACCAGGCCCAATGGACCCTCTTCCAGATGAAGACGAATACGACCAACTACCCTATAAACTTCCCCCTGGCCCTTATCCAAAGAAGAAACCAGAACTCTCCTACGCCGCCCTCATCGGCCAGGCTGTCCTTTCCTCCCCCGACCACAGGCTGACGCTACAGGAAATTTACGAATGGATCACCATCGTCTATCCATATTTTCAGAGAAATGAAGCTACTTGGATGAACTCTATCCGTCACGTTTTATCTACCACTGTTTGTTTTCGCAAGGTGCCCCGAGATCGCAGCCTTGGTCGGACTCAGTGGGCGATCTGGGACTGCGATCTCGAATGTTTCGCCAACGGAAACTTTAGGAAAGAATTTTGCGCTGAATACAAACAAGCCGCAGCGGCTAAGAAAGCCCCACCAAAGAAGCGCCCTGCAGAGGACGCTCCATCCGGACGCAGAGCGAAACGCCCGAAGAAGGAACCTGCTTCTTCGACTGATGCTAGCTCGCCTGTTCCGCTGACATTAGTCCCTCACCCATTCGCAGGTCCAATGTTACCTCCCCTTGTACCTGCCACCCACTTCCTCCCCATGTTCCCTCCGTGTCCATCAGTTCATCATCAGCCATATTACGAGCAATGCGCACAATTACCCGCAGAAGTCATTTTCCCTCCGCTTCCACCAACATCTCACTACGCCCGCGTCACATCTGGTGCCGCGGGAGTCTTGCCTGTTCTCCATTATGAATCTGTCGTCAAGAGATCGGACGAGTCTCAGGCATCACCCATGCCGCCTTCTTCATCCCTTCCCGAACTAATACCAAACGATGGGTCTTCCTCCAGCCCACAGCTTCCCTTGGAGGACCATCCACAGACAGACACTGCGGATGCTCACATAGAGTCAATGACACCACTTGAGCCAGGCAACACGCCGCTCGAAAGTGTTCATATCAACAAGGGCAAGCAGAAGGAAGTGGTCGTGCCTGACACCACACACCCAAAGGTCGATTCTCTCATCGCGTATGACGTGTCTAGACTCACATTCGTCCATAGAAATCACGTACCCTCCCACCCATGCCAGGATCTCCGACCCTCGACAGACGTACGAAAACTAGGAAAAAGCAAGCGAACCACGAACATCGACCTCCCCTTCCCGCACCTATCCCGGAGTCCACATCAACGACAACCACTGGTATCCACCTTCGCCCATCGACCCCTCCTTCACGTCCCACGACCCCTCCACGCAATCGTGGTGCCGCCAGCACCGTCCACCTTTCACCGCTGCGTACGCCGTTGTCTCACAAGGGCCTCCATATGACGCCTAGCGCCAGTCTTGCCCACTTCAAGTCAAACCTCGACCCACCCCCACATACGACATTCAACCCAGACGACGGCATAAACCCGGCCGTGTTCGACAGCGAGAACGTCCGGACTCCCTCGCGCAAGCGGCCATATCACCGTGACCGAGACAAGGACGCGATGCCTACCCATTCCCATCCCCACTTTCCGCCAGTCACTCCGAAGAAGCTCGTTTTTCCTACCCCAGGCTCATCAGCCGAGTCGCCGTATCGGACGCCTGGATCGAGGATATTCGATCCGCACGATCCCGGGGCGTTGCTCGAGGAAGAGTTTGCTAGAATCAGTGCCAAGGCGGCGCAGGAGAGTCCAGCGGGGCTATTCGACCGACGAGGTCTGTTGTACGAGAGTCCGAACATGCACAGTCCAGGCAAGTTGCCGCGGTGGTATTGACGAGAACAACAAGTCCTCGTCGCTGTTTGTCATCTCAAATGTTATCTCTTTTTTCTTCTTTTCTTCCTACTTTTTGCATATATCTCCATCTGCGCGCTTGCACGCCTCCAGACAATTCCACGATATCCACAATTTCATTCATTCACTCGCCTGGTGCCTCTCTGTCTCCGTGTCTGTGTCCGTCTCTGGCGTTCTATTGATATATTTATGATCGAGTCGATGCACATATGCCACCTCCTTGTTTTTTTTTTCCTCGTCTCGTCCCGTTTTGTCCTTTTACTTTTTTTTTCTTTGGTGTACTACGACAAGTTACATGTTAGGTATCTCCTTGGCTCTCAAGATCTCAAGTCCCGCCCCCGTCGACCAACCGACCCGCTACTAGTATGCTATCCGTTATCGTTCTTACCATCTCAATGTATAGTGTCAGACGATCCCCCTACGTATTATGTTAGATAGAGCAATTGTGTGACATTCTATCATGTATTGGATTGGAAACGATTTAGACGTGACTGCGCGAGTATGTAGCGAGACACGAAGAAAGCCATCATATTCAGCCAACGGCTGCTGAAACCGTCGGACGCACTCGGAAGCGAGAGGCAGTGCCTCTCGCTTGTCCTCCACCTTGCACCGCTTGTCCTCGCCTGTTCATCCGACACGCCCTGCCTCTATGCAATCATGACGGTTGCCGGGAACACGCGTCACACGGGCTGGACGAATCGCCCACACTCATCGGCATCCCCCGCCCCAGCTGACTGAGTACTGGGCCTCTCCCCGTAGATATCCGGATGATGATCCTCCTCGTTCGCCACGGATATCATATCATTTACAGATTGGCAAATTTTACAAAGCAACGTGCGTAGCGCGAATCTTAGGTATGTCTGCGGATTCAGATGACTCTTAGATAATGACACGTCTCGGAAAGCTTATATGTAATGCAAAGACGCAAGCTACGATGCCGTGTGATCGTTAGCATCCGAAACGCCGCACAATCGCCTGCACGCTATAATAAATACTCCAGTCTCACTGCTAGTAGCACCAACAAGCGGACTCTAGGCTAGCAGGGAGCTTCAAGCGTACGAATACATCGCTGGCACTCCGTCATCATGAGCGCAGTGCTCAAGACCTGGATCTGCGAATCCTTTCCCCAGAAATCAACTTTCAATGTCCCAGACATTCCGGATCTCACAGGAAAGGTCGTCATCGTCACAGGTGGTAGCACAGGCATTGGAAAGGAAACAGTCAGGGTACGTTCCGTGTTCCTAAACATCCGTTTTCTTCCCCTATTCAGCGCTGTCGATATACAGGCTCTCCTCGCTCATGGAGCGAGAGTCTATATTGCCGCGCGAAACAAAGCGCAGTGCGAAGACACGATTCGCCAGCTCAAACAGGACACGGGAATCGAGGCCATTTTCTTTGTGAGCCTCGACTTGGCTAACTTGAAGGCCGTCAAAGCAGCTGCGGAGGAGTTCTTGAGGTTCGCGCCTTCTCCTTGACACTATTGACCAGGACGAGTGCTGATCGATGATCGATACTACCTATGGCTTGCGCCCCGTCACTACACAGCAAAGAAACACAGCTGCATGTACTCTTCAACAACGCGTGAGTAGTCATGTGATTTGAGATGAAACCTGCTGTGTACAGAAATCTCGATAGCGGCGTCATGAACCCCCCAGTCGAATGGCTCACTGCAGACGGATACGACCTCCAATTCGGCACAAACGTTCTAGGTAAGTCTCCGTCCTGCTTCTCTCATCGCTTAGTACGCATGACATTCCATCGTCCCAAACAGGACACCATTACTTTACCAAGCTTCTCCTCCCGACGATGATCGCCACCGCCAAGACGAGCTCGGACGGCAAGACCCGCATCGTCACCACTTCCTCGTCAGGCCACCTCTTTTGCCACGGCCTCGACTTTGACACGTTCAAGGACTCGCCAAAGCGACAAAAATGCAGCACCGATGTGCTGTACTTCCAGAGCAAATTCGTATGTTATAGTCTGTTTAGAGAGCGACCGTGTCTGACGTCTTGATGATAATGAATGGGACGAACCATTCGTGCAGGCAAACGTGGTCGTCGCGCTCGAGCTTGCACGGCGGTTCGGCGACCAGGGCGTCGTTTCTACCTCTCTTAATCCCGGGAACATCAAGTCTGATCTGCAGCGGCACTTTCCCCCGTTCCTGCGGTCTGTTTTGGTAGGTCGATGGTCCTCCTGGGTCTGGGAAGCATTATCTATCATGTTCAAACTGACACCACCATCACCATGACATGATTTCTTTTTGGTTGCAGAATCAAACGATAATGTATGATACGCCGTCTGGCGCTTTGACGCAGCTCTATGCTGGAACGATGCCGGAGGCGGTGGGGCTCGGTGGTAAAGTGCGTCCTTTTCTTTCGCATTGGGGCCAGTCCTGCCCGCGCGGTGTAGTGAACACTTGTCTTGTAGTACCTCGTGCCCTGGGCGCGCGTCGGTACTCCTTTGAAGGAGACTCAAGACCCCGAGCTTGGCGAGAAACTTTGGGATTGGCTCGAAGAACAAGTGAAGAACGTATGAATCACAACCAGGATGGCAGCGGCAAATGTTTACGTACTTGGATGAGAGTTCTTAATCCCGATGACGGGTCACGAGAGAATGACATGGTGCATGAACCATGCGGAGGATACTTGGTGCGTAAGTATTGGTTGTAGTACGGTAGTACCAAACCTCGAGTGTGCCAAATTCAAAGCCGATTGGTGGTGGAATGAATCGAGTGAGACCGGGTGATTTGCGAATTTTGACGATTGCGGATTGCAGATCAACATTAAGACTGCACAGCTAGGTCCTTAAAAAATCTATAGATGATGGAGTAAGGGTGGCAAAGTGACCAGATGCTGAACAGACTCAAAGTTTGGGTGACATGAAATGTTATTTCACTGCAGCATTCGCAGACAAGAGGAAATAAG
>JBBPQC010000343.1:0-23030 GCA_038092295.1 Leccinum arenicola
TTGAACACGATGACGGCCGTTTATGCCCCTCTGGGTAGCCGAGTGACGGTCGAACCCCTGCTTCTGAAAAAGGACGAGCTCGACGCTCAAGCATTCTTGTCTATGATGGCAGTTGGGTCATCCGATTCTGCCCCGCTTTACATTCAGGGCGTTCTAGTAGGCACTTCCTTTCTTTCTTTCGTTTTCTGATGGGACTAACAAATTCTAGTCTATCTTGAGGGATCTGGGAGAAAATTTCAACTACGACGAGTTCATGAAACGACTCGCGGACAAGAAAGAATCGTTCAACCCTGCTCAGCTAATGGGGCTGGAGCAACGCATGGCCTTGCTGACTTCTTTCCTTGATACCCGCCCCCGATTGCTGCAATCTAATAACCGATTTGCCGCGGGGCAGCTAACCATCGTCGATCTCTCGGACCCGTTCATCGATCCCGCGTCGGCGTGTGGATTGTTCGAGATCATCACTCGCTTGTTCGTCAGGACGGAGGTCGGGACCGGCAAAGTGCTGGTAGTGGACGAAGCTCACAAGGTCAGCGATGATGAGAGTTTCCATGCGCCGTTCACTGACCCCTCTCCCGTTCTTCGTCTCTTAGTATCTCTCTCCATACAAAACTGTGACGGGGCTCACCAAGTGTTTGCTGACGTTGGCGCGTGAACAACGGCATCTAGCCATGCGCCTGATTATAAGCACGCAAGGTAAGGCGTTTCCATATCCCTCTCCCCTAGATCAGCCGTGCATCTTACGTTCTGTCCCTCAGAGCCGACCGTCGTTCCCCCAGTCCTGCTCGATCTCTGCACCGTCGCGATCTTGCATCGATTCTCGTCCCCGTCTTGGTGGGAACATCTAGCCAAACACGTATCTGCTGACATCTCTGCCGAAGACGCCTTTGACCGCGTGGTCAAACTTGAGGTGAGCTCTTCGCACGGGACTCTTTTTGCTTCGATTCTCCGGTCGCTGACAATGTTTTTCAGACGGGTGAGGCCATCGTGCTAGCACCCTCTGGGTTTGGCGTATTCCCGGATGGATCGCAAGCTTCTGCTACTCCTGGGGCTCAGAGATTGGGCCAAATTCCCAAGCTGAACCAGTTTGGACGACGATACATATTGATGAAGACTCGTCGCCGGGTCACAAAAGACGGGGGTGCTTCTATACTGGTCGTGGAGAACTGAGCATATCTTTCCGTCGTTCAAATCTAGTCGTGTTTCTATGCGAGTTCCCGTATAAGCTGCTATCCCAGTCTGGTTACAACCACGGCAGTGATATTAGGGTAGAATACATCATATGACGTCCAATGTAAGATCGAGTATGCTTAGGCATGTTACAACTATGTCATTTGAGGTAGAAGAGTACGTCATGCAAGTGGAAAAGATGCGCATCGCAGTGATAAAGAACCCATCTAGTGGGGTTTGAAATGGTCCGAACTGGGTGAAAGATAATGATCACATGAATTGGTGACGGCGAGGATGAACCGCTGAGCAGTGCAGTCAACGCAACAGACAAACGGCCGGTTTGGAATCGGAGTGGATAAAGGAAATGGGGGTGGCCAATGCACTACTCGACACGCATTGGGCTTCCTGGGAGAATAATGTTCTGCGATATTGAATTTCCTGTCTTCTTGTTGCGACGACCCAGCAACGTCGCATTGTCTATATCCAGCTCAAATCCTCTCGGACCTCCCGTACGGCGGCCGCGATCGCGAGTTCCGGCTCGTCCGTCCCATAAGTTCCTCTCCGGGATGACATTCACAATAGCAGGCACATCCGCGTGTCGTCCTGCAACTGCTTTCACGTCCGCTGGAGCGCCGCCATTAGCTTGACCTCGTCGATGGCGCGCCTCGTTAACTAGACTCTGATCGTCCGTTTCACCTTCTTCGTCATCCTCGTTGAGCCCCTGCAAAAATCCTCTTGCCCCTGCACCGCCTCGCCCATTGTAAGCGCGGCGACGAGCACCTTCTTCTTCCATTCGGTGCACTGCGTACGTGATATCGAAGGCTTCTTTCAAAGTTGCCAGTCCGGGAGAACGTGTTGTTTCGAGCACTCCATGTGCAGCACTCAAAAGAGGTGAGTCTAAAGGTGGTGTTTGGGCATAGCTGCCGGGGGATGGTGGAACGAGTGGGGCAGGGTCTGTGGTACACCATGGATGCGCCAGGAATTCGTCTATGGTATATCGCTGAGCTGGATCCACACAAAGCAGGTGTTCTATGAGGTCTTTGGCTGAAAGTACAATCAGATTGACGATGACATTCTCGAGAATTCTGAAAACTATACCTGAACTACTGATATGATCCCAGAAAGGGCTCAAGAATGTGTAATACCCTCGAGCAACTTTTTCTGTCAGAACGGTGATGCTCTCATCGTAAAAAGGTGGAAATCCACAAAGGAGTGTGTAGAGAACGCATCCGAGTGCCCACATGTCGACGCTCTTTGAATATCGCTCATCCTTGACGATTTCAGGAGCGGTATAGCCGACAGTTCCGCATGGCGTCATAGTCTCCTCGTTCCACACAACTTTCGATAAACCGAAGTCAGCAATCTTCACTCGCCCGATGCCGCCGCCGCCGACATCGGGGATAAATTCGCCCTCATCTTCCTTTTCCTCGTCATACGGACGTCGTATGATAGCCTTGGATGGGATTATGGGTATATGTTCGAACAACAGATTCTCCGGCTTGATATCTCTGCACATGCCGAACGGTTAACAATGGTGGAAATGACATTGCCTTGTAGAGATGCTCACCGATGAACTACGCCACGTTCTTCGTGCAGATATCGGATGCCATGGGCAACTTGCAGAATGACGTGCCTTGCAAGATTTTCGCTGAAGTAAGTGAGCTTCACGATCTGGTGAAACAGTTCTCCTCCCTCCATGACTAGCGATAAGTGTGAAACAAGCCTAAACATCATAGGGGATAATGGCTTACGTTCAAGTACAAGAAAATAGTAATCCAGCGATTCGGAGAACGAGATTAACTTGACTATTGATGGATGATTCGTACCGCGCATTATTTGCACCTCTGAGAATAAATTAATGATTTGCATTCATCTACCGAAGATCGGACGTGCCTTTCAGAATATTTGCACGCTTTACAAAGGAAAAGTCGTCAGTTTCACCACATCGAAAACATAACAGAAAGCGAGAATGTCACCTCTGTGACGCGCGGCATTTTCTTGTACTGAGCACTGAGAAATTTTTCGCCGGCCTTACAGAGGGACAATGTGGTGAACGGATGAGATGTGCAGGAGCGGAGACCGGAAGGTGAGTGAAGTGGAGGCGGGTAGGGTGATATGAACTACTGGAGTCCGAGGTCGGGTATGGGTACTTACCTGTGATGCATTCAATTCGTGCTTCCGAACTACTTTGACTGAGCGACGTCATTGAGGAAGGATAAGATCCGAAACCAACGTTGATGAGCTCACCGGCTACTTTCTCACCGGTGGAAAGGTCGATCGCTTTGTAGACATTCGAGAAAGCGCCACTGTAAGATCCACGTTGTTTCAGACCATCGGACACGCGTGCAAGAGTGCTTACTCTCCCATCTGCGCCACGAGTTGAAATTTCTCGAGCCCCTTGTACGTAGGCATGTTCGATTTGGGATTGCGCGCGTCCGATGTGGCAACCATGTCCGGTTTCACAGCGGGTTCCGGAGGTGGGAGGGATTGAGGAGTTGGCTCTGGTGGTTCCGGTTGTTGAGGGCGTCCGATGGTATCTTGAGAGGCCCGCGGGGGTGGGGGTTTTGAGTGGTCCTGAGGGTCGGATTCAGGCTGGCGATGGTTGTGGTGTTTGCGGATGAGATCTAGTGAAGGTGGTGTGAGTCAGATTAGAAATGTGGTGTGAGGAGACGGACTCTTGAATGCGGCGACTACTGCAGGCATCTGTGCTGTTGTCGGGGGAATGAGGGGAGGGAGTGGAGAAGGGAGTGAGGATGGTGAAGGTATACGCTGCTCGTCCTTTTTGTCATTCCAGCCTGTGTTAGAGCTCCGCTGCCTGACGTCATACAGCCCTTTCTTGCCGCTATCCCTTTTTTGGAGATAACAGAATGCAAGTTTCCATCTAGGGGTGTAGCATAAAATAATTATTTACATGCAGAGCGCTGTCATCGGCTCTCCCGTTCCCTGTGTACCACTCGGTCTCGCGGTGGCGTGTGTACGAGCAAAAAGCTTTGCACAGGCGTGTATCCCACCAGGCTCACCGTGCTTGGCCTGTGCCTGAGCACAGGAATCTCGCGCGCGCCAGCCTTGGGCGTTCCGTGAACAGAATGACTCTGTGTTCCCAGCGATCCAGACCCATCGATCCTCGAGGTCGCCTCCCGCCTGCCTCCTGCATCACGCTGTTCTTCATCGTGCATCGATTCGCTCGCGTTTCTATTTGGGCTGCTGGCAATGACGAATACGCCTGCAAAGGTAGCCGCACAGCCATAGAGAAATGTCACCATTTCGTGGAACGAGGCCCGTCGGAAGTCGCCATAGAGAACCGCAGATCCGATAACTGCGGATAGCGTGAAAAATACGAATTGAGTAGGAATGACGATTTTGGAGTCAAATTGCTTTAACGCTCGGTTCAGATATCGAACTTGAAGAATACCTGTGATGACGAGCACCTGAAATGTTCGATCAGCACAAGGTCAACATGCGGATCGAGGGGCTGACTGCTAGAACAGGGTACGTAATCCATTCGGCCATCATTTTCACCCATTCTTTGGTCAAAAGGGTCGATATCGCTTTCGTCGCTAACACCGTGAAACCGCCTGCATCAAGGTCAGCCCTTTACTGCGCCATGCGTATTCACGATACCCCACCAAATATAGCACATAGACCAATATCGATCACAACCACACGCCTTCCCAATCCACCTTCGCTAAGACCTCCGAGGATGATTGCAGACACCAAATATACGAGGGAGAAGATCATGAAAGGGCGTTGGGTGATCGCCTCAATGAGAGCATCAGGTGTCAGCACGGGCGCTGAGCCGTCCGATGACGGAGAAGAGAGCACCACAGTAGTTGCGCCGATGATGGCAAGCAGAATTCCTATTACGTCACGCTGCGTATACTCATTACTAAGCCCCACTTCGGACTGCGCAAGTTCTGCTTACCGGACGGAAACGTTCGTTCAGAAGCAAAGGTGCGAAAAAACAATTTGCAACGAGAGCAAACTAGAATACGACTCAATACGAACGATCGCCGCGTCATGAGAGTGGGTCTCACCGTCCCAAGTGGCGCAACAACCGAGGCGGGTGCAAATGCATAAGAGATGAAGTTCCCAGTCTCGCCGATATTCATCAGAATAAAGCCCGACCACCTAGATCAACGAGTTAAAATGGACGCCAAAAAAGCGCATGAGAGACAAACCATAATTTGGATCGCAAGTAATCACTCTCTTTTCTTTCTTCATTCATATCCGTGTTCTGGGAAGAAATCTTTCCTTTGCCTTGAGGATTGATCCGCGTGGGTCCTTCGGTAAAGACGTCTTCAACCGGTAACGCTGATCTACCCGAACGATCCATGCGAGATTTTAACGATTCAGATGGACCAACCCCGAATTTCAACGGCGGAGGTAGAAACTTTGAAGCGAAGGTGGGTTTTCGTGGATGCCGTGTGGGTCGTGAACTACTGCTACTTTTGCGGCTTCTAGCATCCATGGGAACAGGAACGGTATATTGGGACAGGCCATAGGTTGATGTTGAGGGTTGTCCGGAAGATCGGTGGGGAATGAGCGGCTGTGTCTCGATATGTTCCTCGTCCTCCAGGGCGTGCTCGGCTGGACCGAGACGAGCGGCAGTGTCCGAACGTGTGACGTTCCTGGCGTTCAGATCGCACCTTGGCTGTCTGAATTCCCGCTCCGTGTCTGATAGACTGTCACGCGCGAGCTCGAGTCGCAGATGGGCGAGTTTCTGAAGGTTGAGGGCGAGCGATATTAGGACGTTGCCAGCGATGGAGACACTGATGCCGATGATGGCCTGTACAGTAAGATGGGGTAGGAAGATTCCTGGGTCGCCCACGACCCAGGACATTGAAATCCTGACTGCAGGATATGCTGAGTCGATGATATGCGCGGAGAGAGCGCAGTTCGATGAGTAGCCCAGGAGAGAAGGTCTTTCCCACACGTGTACTTACTGACTTTGCACTCGCCGGGACGCAGAACCGAGACACCCATGCGCGCACAGCACACTGTACATTCCTTCCCCGCATTCCCAGTCTATTCATGCGTGTTCATTGCCGACGATCAAGTCGTCGTCGGTGCTGGAGGTGGCGCTTCGAGGACAGGAATAAAGAACAAATTGGTATGCACCTACGCGTCGGGATATGTCCTTTCACCCACTCTCCACTAGAGACTGTTTCGTGTATCTGACGACAGAAAACTGCACACTCTGAGTGAGCTGGAACTCGAAAAAGGCGCGGATGCACCAATGAGCATGGCTGCGCATCCCCAGGTATCACTACACGTTCAATGCCACGCGGACACTCAGTCATTCAGCGTTGCAGAGTAGGACTTTCGTGTGCGGTATAAATAGCAGTACCGAAAAGGTGGAGAAAGGGGAGAATGAGAACTGTAGAAAGTTCTCAGTGGGCACGGACGAGCACAAGTACTTCTTTCCATTCACCTATTGTTCGCCGTTAACTTGACGGTCACCAAAGGTTTGCACAACTTGCGACTCGTACCACGCTTGGTTCTGGAAATTTGGATGATTACCAGGTTCGTCGGTTAATCGACGTGGACAATATCATATTTACTCGACCTGCAGCGCGTCACTGTCCTGTCACCGAATGGCAGATATTTGGTTATTGCGGGAGCTCATGATGTGACACATCCCTCATCTTATACTTTACACCCCCCTCAACCAAACTCTTCAGTTTTCAGTTCTCCGTTATGACACACTTCTACCTGTCGTTGCCTCAACACCAGTCGCCAAGGGAGAAATATACGATGCTACTCTCTCTTCATCGCACGTATGTACGACCTCTTTTCGTCATTGCCACCTCTTCGATGACCCTATCATCCAAGCTCTTTCTCGCTACTAGTTCGACAATTTTGGTGTACACCCTCCTTAACCATGCAGATGACAAAGAACCCATTGCAGCCACGGATAGCATCTCTCCGGAGCAGCTGCGTGTAATCAAATCCATCGATGTTCCCTCGATATCTGGACTTCCCCCTCAATCAAACGCCACGTTCCGTGCTGCACGGTAATTCCGCGAGCCCATCCCATTTTATTCTGTTCACTATTTTTGTAGGTTGCACCCTACTCGTCAAGACATGCTGTATACCGTGGTCAACGTGACCCTGCCTCGTGCTAAACGCAAGAAGCTTGCCAAGAAGCGAGCATATATTTTGAAATGGAGAATTTCTGAAAAGGATGGTTCCATCGATGTCCACCTAGAAACAATCCGCAAAATCTGTGACGCTAACTTGACGTGCTTTGATGTAAGGTGCGTCATGGTGTTTAAACACGTGTAGTCCAGCACGTTGAATTTTTCTTAGCTCGGATGGTAGGCTACTCGCATTTGGTGCATCTGACCTCCGTCTTGGCGTTTTGGACTCGAATACTTTGAGTGTAAGCTGGATTGCATCGCATTGCTCCATGATACTAACCGGCTAAAATATCAGCCCCTGTTGTCTATCTTGAAAGCCCACGAGTTCCCGATTACCACTCTCCGATTCAGTCCTGCCTCAAAACTACTCGTGTCAGGTGGCGTTGACAGCTCCATACGCGTGATCAGCATTCCTGATGTCTTTGGGGGCCAATGTTAGTTCTCTCCCCTATATTTGCCTGTCTTGACCTCATGTTGCCTTGCAGCATGGACCGTCATTATTCTCATCATTATTGCTATACTAATCGTCCTCATCGCTGTCTGGATGCAGCAATGAGATCTGCGCGGTTGGTCGTCCCAGCAATTGCATGCGGACGACTGTAACTTAGTTCATGTCGTCGCTTCCTGTATTTATTATACATATTAGATCAGGCTATTAGAGAATACAACAGACGCTTGTCGATACCATCCGATCAGTCGTAGTCCTCTTCCTCCACCAGTTTCCGCTTGACACCACTGGAAGGCGTGCCGGTCGTCTGTACCTCCTCCATCGCCTCGTCCGCGTTGCTGTCCTCCTCGTCTTCATCGTCTCCGCCCCCTCCAAACAAATCCGCCTCCTCCCCGTTATCGCTCCCCTCGTCCGGGGCGTCACCTGCGATAATCGGCGCCGGAGTTCCCCCCATTTCGATGTCCGTGGGCGTTATCGGTGCGTGAGGAATAGCAGCGGGCTCCATGTCGGCGTCGTCCTCCTCTTCGTCCTCTTGCGCCGCCGGCCCTTCCTCTTCCTCTTCGTCCTCCTCGATCTCTTCTATCTCCTCGTCGTAAAGCGTCACCGTCGGCGGAGGCTTGTTCGGCAAGAGGTCAAAGTTGACGGACGTCAGCGACTCTGACGACGGCGGTAGCCGTACGCCAAAGACTTCGGGTGCCGCAGGGAGAGGCGTCGCGTTCGTTTGCGACGCGAGGGACATGAGGTACTGTTAGATACGACCAAGGGTTCATGAATATGGACTTTCATTTTCCCTGCCCCTCGAGGGACACACCTCCTTGGGCACGCGGCCTCCGAACTCCCATCCGACGCGCGCTTGCACGGCCAGGACGAGGTCATCCATCTCGATTTTGGTCATTCCGGAGCGTCCGGCATGTTCTGCGTACACTTGGGCGTCCGCTAGTACTTGGATCGTGTAGCGATGCGCAAACTCGAGGAGTTGATGGAGCACGCCAGGCTGGGTGTCTTGAACCGTGGGCGTCGATGCGAGGAGGAGGGCGATCGCTCTGGCCGTGGGCGGAAGCGTTTCGGAGGGGGCTTGCCCACCTTGCGGACGAGACATGGGTCAACGTTGTTTCGTCGTAAATAAAGTCGTCGGATGTAAAGTGAACGGATACAAAAAGGTAAAAAAAAATACAAGTCAATCGTATCAGGGTAAAAAAACAACAACAACATTCAACGCACACCCGTGTCCCAAGTCGAACAACGAAAAAGAAAAAGAAAAAGAAAAAAACTAATACATGGGACACTAGCGAACAAATTCCATAGGAATCTAGGCTATTAATCGAACATCTCCCACCCAGATACAAACAAATATTAAAAAGATCAATCAGCGTACAAGACATGTTTCTCCGTACTTTCTAGCCAGTCGCGCAAGTCATGGTCACCCTCGAGTCCGATAAATTCGTGGTGGAGGCTATCACGGAACCGCAGATTGGATATACTGGTGCCGAGGCGAGCCTGGACCTTGGTCATGAGCTCAGAATGCGTCACCTTGGGGTGAACACGAATCGCGATCAAGTCATCAGTGACACGGTCAAATATCTTGATCTTGATAAAGGCAATCTGAGGGTTGCCTGCAGACATGGGGGGTGCATTCAAATTAGTGGTGGCAGAGGATTGGGAACGGGAACGGGATGTGAAGGATGGCTGAGACGAGTGCAGCGACGAGGGTGATGAGGTGGCACACTCGGGCCATGGGGTATTTGAGGTAGTTGAACCACGTGATGCTCGGAAGACGTTGCTATGACCATTTAGCCGCTCACCGGCACCGTACAGCGGTGGTTTTTCGCCATTTTGGTGCTCTGCATGGCGGACGGAGGATGAAGTGTCTGATCGTTTGGGGGGATTGTGGTAGGTATGCTGAAGGGGAGTGTGATCCTCGCCATAATCCGAGCCGTCGCTACGGTCATCGCGGTCAGTTAATTTCATTTCGCCAAGGGTGTCGCGAACTTCCTCTTCGAATTCGCGTGAAACTGGATCACCAGTGCCTTCCACGGTGTCCTGATCCCCACTGTCGGAAAAGAGTGCGCTGATTTCGTCATAGCGGGGTTCGATGTCGTTTTCCACGTCACCTGGTTTCAGAGAAAGAAAGTTGCGAATGAGCTGATGCTCCAAGATGTAAGAGGCGCCAACGGAGTTGAGGGCGCAAAGCTTGCGAATGTATTGGTCGAGCTCGACGCGCCGTACGGCAGTGACCTCATCGTCGACTTTATCCGCGGGGCCGGGCATGAAGGGGAGAATGCGGCTTGAGCCGGGTTCGCGACCAGCCTCTTGGGGGAACATCTCGAGAAGACTGACTTGGAAACTGTAAAAGTCGTTATAGGGTCTGAAGAGGACGAGCTGTTTGGCCTTGGGTAGAACATGTGGGTCATTCGGATCATAAGGTTGGAAGATGGCATCGATACGGAACCAGTATTCTTGCATCTCGTAGTGGAAGGAGACGACCTCTGCAGAAAGTAGGATGCCGTCTGGAAGGAGGACCGGGGAATGTGGCCGGGGAGTGGGAGTAGAAGTGGGAATGGAGGTGGTAACGGACGGAGGAGATGTGGGTTGGGTGGGGAGAGGAGGTGCTTTTGTCTGGATGTAAGGGCTATTTGGGACGGGGGACTGGCCATCCTCGATGACACCAAGAGAGATGCTGTTCTGCTTGTAGTCTATCATGGCCTTTTTCCAATCCTCTACCTTTGGGAGATCGCCACGATCCATGAGGGCATCCACATCCTCGACGGGCAGGTTGGTTGCGGGATCGCGGAGTTCGACGAAGGAGGCAGGAATGAGACCAGGACGGCCGAGCCTGCCGATGGATTTAGCGACGAACCATTCCCGATTGGACTGGGCGACGACGGAGATTGGATCGCCGGCTTTGGCGTCGAGCTCGTCGGCACGTTCTGCGATGAAGTCGTGGAGGACGATGGCGTAGAAGACGCGTGCCTTTGGGAGCTTGGAGGCAGAGACGGGGCTGGAGATGCCTTGTGCTGCGATGGGGATGTTGGAGGTCCGGATGCTGGAGGAATGTGAGGTCCGGACCGAGATAGGATGACTAGGATGACTGACGGTGGAGGATTCTTTAGGAATTCCTCAAACATATTCTTTGGGACGAGCCCGCGTGCACCTGTCACCGGGTTGTGTGCCTCATACCAGGGACTATCGGTGTCGGAGTGAGCTGTTACGTAGAAGAAGTCGCCCTTTTGAAAGGGTAGTTGCTGGGGTGATGTCGTTCTCGAGGATCCGATTGCACGAATGACTTTTTGAGGTACGGTAGATGGCTTTGACGTCTGTATTTGCAGTGGAGTAGAGATCTGTAGACGTTGGGTGTCTCTGACGTTGAGGGACTTGCGGAGAGTCTTCATCGCATCGGAGGTCCCTGCAAGAGATAGTAACTTACCCGGTCACTAGTGTATGATTCAAGATTATGTAATGTGAACAATACAAAACGAAACAACACTTGGACCTTGACATTGATTGCGACCATGGCCGCAAGAAAACTACAGAGTAAGTTCTCGTCCTTGTCTCGCTCCTTGCTATCCGAACGACGCTCCACCTCACAGCCGAAATTGACCGCACCCTCAAAAAGGTCGCAGAGGGCGTCGAGCTCTTCGAGAGTATATACGACAAGATGCAGGCCTCGACAAACCAGACACAGAAGGAGAAGCTCGAGACTGACCTCAAGACGCAGATAAAGAAGCTACAGCGTCTCCGCGACCAGATCAAGACATGGGTAGCAAGCAACGACATCAAGGACAAGTCCGTCCTTCTCGAGAACAGACGACTCATCGAGACAGTGCGTCCGCTCCGTTCATCCGACGGCTGCATCATCCGGAGCCGTTCCTGCCTCCGTCTGCTGTTGCTCTCCGCCGACCAGAAACTGACCTCCCCGGCTTAGCAAATGGAAAAGTTCAAAGCTTGCGAAAAGGAGATGAAAACGAAGGCATTTTCCAAGGAGGGCTTGACCCAGTCCGCCAAACTCGATCCAAAGGCACAGGAAAAACTAGAGGTCACCTCCTGGCTACAACAATGCGTCGAAGACCTCACCCTCCAAGTCGAGCAGTCGGAAGCAGAGATCGAAGCCCTTCAGGGAGGTGGCAAGAAACGCGGCAAGGGTCAAATGACAGCGGGTCGTTTGGATGGTCTCGAGCATCTCAACGAACGTCGAAAGTGGCACATCAACCGTCTCGAACTCATCCTTCGCCTCCTCGACAACGGCTCCCTCTCCACAGACCGTGTGCTTGCTCTCAAAGAGGATGTAACATATTTCGTCGAGAGTAATACTGTGTGTCTTTTTGTCCATACTCCCTCTGCGGTTCTCATATATCCTCCACTAGGAAGAGGACTTTGACGAAGACATGGGCCTCTATGATGACCTCCGCCTCGAGGAAGAGGAAGAGAAATTCGGTTTGGCAAACGATGACGACGGCAGCGACGATTCCGATGCACAGAGTGAAGGCAAGCCACTCATCATCACTCTCCCGAACTTGTCTCATTTTGTAACAGAACCACCACAAAGGTCAACCAAGAAGCATGACAAGGACGAAGAGAGCGTTGCAAGCGGTAGCAGACGAGATGATAGTCCTGTTCAGAAGAAACCAACGGTCGGTCTACAACTACGGAGTGCGTTTCGAGTTCCTTCTATGCTTCTTGGTCTGAATGATAACGTCCAGAGGCGTCGCTAGCAGCGGAGTGTAAGTACTTCGTTTGCGTCGCATTCGTAGCCGGAGTAACACCTCAGGTCCAGCGAAACCACCACCAAATCCCAACTTTGCACAGCAGCCAATGTCAAGCATACTAAAGGCAGGTCTACCTCCCGCCCGTCCTCCAGCAGTGTTGCCTCCTATCCGATACGCTGCCGCTGCCGCCGCCGCGGTATCGTCATCTTCTCCGACAACAATGGCACCGTCAACACCAACAACGCAGGCGACATCGACCGTATCAACGAACTCCGCCTCGGTACCATTAACAGCACCGTCAATAGCACCCTCGATATCGCAGAGTTTGGCCGAATCACAACTATTGTCGTCACCGAGTCTAACTCACCCTTCGGTAACGAGCCCGATGTTGTCGTCGGCATCTGTATCACACCAGCCAGACGGGTCTTTCTACTCCGGCCAAGATTCACCTGCAATATCAGACGCAGTTCCCAGCTCTGTGAGCGGCCCAGCAGTATCCGCGTCTCCACAACGTACACTCCCCTTCAAAGGTATGTTGCTCAATTCCACGTGACAGCCTTAGGTAAGAGTCATTCTAGAAGTCGTAACGTCACCGATATTGCCGAGGGCACCTTCCCCTGCTGCTCAAGTACGTTTTTCATCCACCACTCACTCGGAATGAATTTAACGCGTGTGAGCAGCAAGTCGTTCCCTCAGATACTCAACAGCCTCAATCCAATGGCGCAGCCCAAGTAGCTCAACTCACCATACCACAACCTGCCTCAATTGCTCCTTTGTCCCTTCCTCGGCAGGTTCAGCAACCTTCAACCCCTGGGCTTGCGGCACCTTTGAGCACACCTTCACAACCTCCTCAGTATCCCCCCGGCGTCAAAGTCCCGGTTTCCACGGAGCAACAGTCGGCGACGCAAGAACAGCCCAGCATAGGAATGATCAGACCCCCGTCCGCAAGCCACTCACAAACTCCAAGTCGGCCAGCGATGAGCATATTCCCAGGATCATTGTCTGATCTTGTTGCGTCGTTTGAGACGGTGAAGCAGAAAGGTAAGTCACTAGCTTGCTTGGCCGAATCATCTGAACTGTCCGTAGCCACTCATCGTATGAGTAATCTGGGAGAAGTTCACAAGCTTCTGGAAGGTGGCTACTCCCATGCTCCCCAACCTATTGACACCGAAAAGTGAGATTGATTTGATTGGGCAACGTGTCAGTACTCAATCATCTCCAGGCCCAAGTATTATGTACCTCGACACCCTTTCAGCACCCCGTCGTTTTACCCTCAAACACCACATCCGGTGCTGAGCTCGCCTGCTCTGTTCTCCCAGATCGACGTGGAGACGCTGTTCTATGTCTTCTACTACCTCCCTGGGACATATCCACAGTACGCCACATGCCCCCCTCTGTATGATTGGACGACTGATCGCGCTGCACAGGTACCTTGCCGCCAAGGAGTTGAAGCGTCAATCATGGCGGTTCCATATTAAATACCTGACATGGTTCCAGCGACATTCAGAGCCCCAGGCGATCACCGAGGAGTACGAACAAGGTGTATATGTCTACTTTGACTGGGAAGGTTCATGGTGTCAGCGCAAGAAGAGCGATTTCCGATTCGAATATCGTTATCTCTCGGAGGACTAACTTTTTTGTTGCGAACCCTTGGCGAACCCATCTACATTCCGCCCCATGTTCTGCTCGCGTTTAGTACTCAATGTAATTTACATAACTGCAGCGCAATATTTCTTTCCATACTGCTCACTGGCCAGCGTTATTCTAATGAATGGACATGCATTACAAAGAGTGAGGGTGTCGATGTCGATTAATTATTCGAGTACGACGACCGCCCCAAGCGCCTCAAAGGTCGACTTTAGTTTATCCGCGTCTTCTTTTGATAGGTTCTCCTTGAGGACTTTTGGAACGGACTCGACGAATTTCTTCGCCTGTGAGCAAAGGAAGCGCATGAATATTATTGCAAGTTAATTCGCTGTCACAGCAAGAGGCACGCACGTCTATGAGAGTGAGGTTCGGTACCAGCGCCTTCACCTCGCGAATAATTTTGGGCTTGGAAGTAGCTTCAAAGGAGTTGAGCATGACGTTGAAGATCGTCTTCTCCTTGGGTTTCTCCTACAAAAGGAAATGAAATTCGTAAAGACGAGTGTTAGTGAACGTTGTTCCCACCTCGACTGCAGCTTCTTCTGCGGGTGCAGCCGCTGGGGCAGCCGCAGAAGCAGACGGCATGGCAATCTCTTGGATGTTCAGTCGCGTCTGTTCAAACGAAAACGAGCAAAGGTCAGGAAGTTCCACCAAGGAAACACGGTTCTCGCCTTGAGCAGTGACACGAGGTCGGCGGCCTGGAGGAGCGTCAAGCCTGAGATGTCATCCACTATGCGACCAATCCTGGGGTCTATGGGCGAGGGGGTGGAGGGTGATGGTGATTCAGAGGCTTCCGCTGCCGTTGCGAACCATCTCGACGACCGGCCGGTTCGAGAAACAAGTGCGAGTGAAGAAGACGTGGACCGGGAAGCGCGAAGAGTGGTGTGTAGACAGCGGCTCTACCATTAATTCAGCTTTTCGAAAAGGACGAGAAAAGCGAGACGAAACGCGAACTTACTGACATGGTCGTTGGCTTTGAATTTTGAAGGACGCCAGTACAGACAAATTTGGAAGTATTGTTGGTGGTTGTTTACCATTGGACTATTCCGTACAAGACATTGCACGTCTTCGAAGGCGAACTTTGAGTTGAACTCAGTTGGACCCCGTCAATGCCTCCCATGGCGACCAGTGATGTGGCGCGTTTCAATCTAATCCACCTCTCAGATCAGCGTTTCAAATCGACAGAGTAGAGACGGACGACCAATCAAGCATTGCCCCGTTTGCGATGCCACATCACCACTGCCAAGTTACATCATTCTGTATGGATCTCCGCTAGCTTTCCCCATATGTCAAAAGCTCTTGGCATGACAGCGTTTCACTCATCGCTTGCTCCGAGTCATTGTATTGTGGGGGATACTGACTGACTGACCACTGACCAGTATAACTGTCACCGGTATCATCACTGGTATCATCGGACACAACGCTTCCACGCAACTATTGAAGCCGTTGGTCACGTCGTGCTGTATTTTGAATCGACCACCGTGCACTGTTCGAAGCTCTCAAACATCATTTGGCTATAGCTGCCAAACTGTTACAGACGTGGCAACGGGACCTCAGTCGACTGACTTGAACGGATTGGCGTGCTGTCGACGACATGAAGAGATTCTAAAAGGGAGTCTATGATGGCGGTTGTGTTTCCTTCCCCGGTTCGCAATCCGTGCTCGAAACACCTCGTGAATACCCATTTCTTCTTCTCTTAGTTTCTCCCCGCGCCTTTTCGGTTTCGTTTCTCCTCATGGCAGTCTTGGATCTGACGTGTGTCCATTACCCTCTTCTCTCCGTTCACCCACTTGATTTTTCGTCCCAGCCTCGGTGCATCGTTTTTCGGCGTCGTCGTTGCAGCGATGTGAGTACATGGCCCCACAGTCGATGCTTCTCTCGCACTCATGAGCCCTTCCCATAGTTTATATGGATGTGTGTACCACTGCATTTTATTTCTACACTATTCAATTCAGGAACGCCAGCTACTTGCATCCAGGTCTGGTACTACTTCACGCGATATCCTTCGGACCCATGGTACAACAAACTTCTTGTCAGACAACGCAATTTACTTGCCATCTCGTTCTAATCTTGCGTTACATTAGGTCGCTGCTATTTTTGTGACAGAAACTATCCAACAAATTCTAATCACGCACCAACGCAAGTACAAATCATCCCACCGCTCGTATATACGTATTTACCTTCCCCTAGTCTATACGTATCTCGTCACCTATTTTGGAAACTTCGAGATGCTTCGTTACATTGTCTGGTGAGTGAGTTCCCTGTTCTCCGGGAACTTTTACTTATTCGCCGATAGGACAAGTATGGTGCGTCATGGGTTTTCTTCGCTGACAGTGATTGACCCGTTGCATCACTCAGAGCGAAGTCTTCTTTAATGTATGCAACTAGTCCGGTTTATGTGCTCCTCCTTACTAGTAGCTTACCATACATGCAGGCACTCACGACACTCTTTGTCCAGTGCTTCATGGTAATGCGCATTTGGAAGCGTACGTCTTTCAATTTTTCCTGACGGTCGCCCTGTATTTGAAACCACTCACAGTCAGCAACAAGGACATGTTTATGACCGTCCCAGTTGTAGGTCTTGCGTCGTTCGGATTGCGTAATTAATCTCTGAAATTCTGTTTTAGCTTATATTGACACTCGCCCAATTCTGTATGTCATACATATACCAGAGTTTACTCACTACTAACCGTGTATCGTCTGCAGCTTTGAGCTTCAGTGAGTGATGTTGCAGACTACTTTTTCCGTGACCACGGTTGATATCGACTGCAATGCTGTACAGCTTTTGGTGTCGAATCGTGAGTTTATGTATTCTACTTCACGTCAGCGTTCGCCTCATTCATGTTCAGTTCACGTCTTCATATGTTTTCACAGCTTGGGAGCCTGATGGTAAATGAAGTAAACTCGGTTCTGTGAAATGCTCGCTGATGGTGCATTCAGAACCTTACGATATCGGTAAATGCGACCGCCACCGCAGGAAACGGCCTCACGGCCATATTTCTCTGCTATTTGTTGCGAAAGATGCGAATTTCGCGACCTGGCTTCCGGAGGTGGATTTACCTCACGTTTGCTCATTGCGCGTTCTAAATATTCTGGTATCAGAACCGATACAGTTCTCAAGAGATTGGTACATATTCACATTGATGAATCTTCAGTTGAAAACGAACATGATCTAGACCCTGTTTACCATCAGCACCGGTGTTTTGACGAGGTCGGTTTTGCGATCTGAACAAAGGACGTATCCCTGACCCCACACAGTATCTGTTCCTTCGCATCGCTGGTATCGGTATGTGTCGTCGTTCCCCGTGTGGTTGTTCGTCACTAACCATACAACAGTATATCGCATGGCCAAACACAATGATATTTGCTGCATTTTACTTTTGCTCTGGTCGACGTATGCCCTTTGTCCTGAGCGAGGAAAATCATATTGATATGCTGTTTCAGTGTACGGTAACTCACTCCTCACCACTCTCAACTCGCGCAAAGCACTCGCGAGTCAGCTTAGCACCACGGACACGACACTTCCCTGGCAAGGTCGTTCGGAGAGGAGGCATGCAACATCGCAATCAAGGGTAGGCTTCTGGAGAAACAGAATAGAACGTGGTCTCATGAATTTCTCCAGCGTATGCCAACCAATATTTCCATCAAGATCGATACTACGCGAGAGTTGGTCCATGATGAGGTGAGTATGGAGCGGCGTAATCATAGGACCTTGGTTTGATCACTAGAGGCTAGCAACATTCGTTGAGTGGGGGGGATGCGAAGGATACTTACAGGTAGTTGTTGAGATAGACGAGAAGGATTGTTTGTGATGGAATTTTTTAGTTCAATTGTATACTCGACGGTTTCGTTATGTAAAAACCGCTCGCCGGCGGCGCTCGGGCAGAGGAATTCCACAGTTCTCCGGCAAATCGTACATGTCTATCTAGTACCCGCATCCTTGCTTACTCACAGCCAGTAAGTATGCCTGCGTTCCAAACCCTTGCGGGGAGAATTTGGCACATTGAGGCATTTAAAAATAGCGCATTATTTATCGGGGTCGAGGCGTTGCAACGTTGAAATATCGGAGTCAAATTGCAAAGGAAACCTGCCAACGACGTCGGCCGTTTGCGACGTTCACTACAGACCTCGACCTCGGCATCTCCGTCTCCAGTGGCATCACAACACGACGACACAACTCCACGACGGCGTGGCAGCCACACGAAAGCGACGACGGTAAAATGGCGAGCCCCCACGACGTAATGATATGACGATGCCGCGTGCTGGCGGCACCACGACACGACGCTGTGATGAAGACGAACGCGATGCCGTGCCCGTGCTGTGGTGCGTCGAACCTCGTTCACAGGGTGTTGTGACCGTCATGCACTCCCGTTTCGCCGAGAGGGCACGACGACCAACGCACGTCGTCATCTCGTTCTCGCTCCGTCGCGTGCGTGATGACACACTTCATTCACACCTCACCCAGGGGTCGCCTATCTTCACCTCTCCGCTCTGGCACACTGCACGAGCTGTTCGTCAACCGTTGACGGAGACCGAACGAGTCTGCGGAGAAACAAGGCGTCACTGCGCTCAGATACCGAGAGCGGGAGAATGGTATGTGTGGTAAACAAGTACACCTCAGCTCCGAGCAGGACAAAGTGCTGAATGAAAGCACGATCGTGCAGAATACAGTTGATCCGCCTAACTGTTCCCTATTTTCTGCTTCCCTCGCCTCGGTTCGGTTCTCTGCTTGCAATTATTTGTGACTTTGGTTCCTTCAGTGTATTGCAGTTCCATACTGGTATCCTCGCAAAGACACCGATCGTGGAGGAAGGCAGAGACGAGTGGATTCAGACAGAGTCGCGGAGGACAGGAGTGATCGATCAGAAGAATGAGCGCTACGCTGGCTACTATCATAAGCGATCGACATGCACCCTCAACGCCGACGTTCAGGAGTTGACATCGAATATGAACACTCGATCTTAATGGTCGACAAACAAATATCAGTGACAGCTGGTACCAGTGTGCCATTGAAAGGATATGGCGAGTAGATTTAGTGACAACGACTCGGACTTCAAACTTGTTACTAGTACTACTACCCCCATATGTGCCAGGACTTTACTTTCCTCGGTGTGAACCGGCGTTCACTTCCTTTTCCCCTTTCTTCGCAGTTTGAAAATGTCATACTTCTATTCCCCCACTCGCTGTTCGTCCGAGTCCTACTAGTAGCCTGTGTCTACGACGGACACCGGTGCGAGTTATGACAAGGGTTCGATTCTTCTGATTCTGATTTGATATGAGTACATTGACACGAGCTGTCACGCAAATCTATTCTACCAAAACCGAATCTTCACAAGACTGTCAGTTTGTTGTACCATGTACCAAGGACGAAGTGCTGCCGTGATATGACAGATGGACCCCAAAATTGATCCGTCTGTATGGACCCAGGGTTATCAGAGTGTTCCCACTGGCAGAGCCCTATCGTTGGTAACGTCACTCGGTACTTCTTGGCAGGATTTGCCGAGAGTGTGTCGAAAGGAATAAGGTTGCTGAACTCACCGCTTCAAGGATATGTGAGATATCTACATAGGGATAGTGGCATCACACTATGTAGCTTAGACCTAGAAGACTGGCTGCTCAAGAAAGATACAAACCTTATGACCGGACCAAGACGGAACTCTGAGCTTTTCCCCGCCGTTGATTGACGAAAATCCACTGAGTTCCGAGTCGGCAACGAATTACAAGTCTATGACATCCGAGTCCGCATACTAACCCCTCCATGTGACGTAACTTACAATATTTGACACAATCGACGTAGCCACAACTCCGCGAGTCCAATGAAACCGGGGGCGGCCGAAGTCTTTTTTTGGACTTGTGCAGCTAACCAGTTGAACCGTGTCGCCAGTCTCGCGTGCAAGACTATACTGTCCTTGTACTAAGGCGGGCGAGTCGGATCGAATGTTTCATGATTCATGATATGTTTCAAGTTGACCCAAATTTCTCCATTTATTACTCGACTCGGATCTCGCGTTGATGGCATTGCACAGTTGTTCTTCTCGAGGGCCATATGACAGCCTGAGACCCGGCAGGTTGGTTCTTTGCGTTGATAAGTTAGCAGTACAGCCGCCAGATCTGACACAAGATTGAACAGATTATCGTGGCGTTGTCCATTGCATAAACGGATTATGAAAATGGATGGTACTAGTAGCTCAGGCCTCGGGTGATTTGCTTGCACCTCGCAAGCACTGGCGCTCGCGAATCAAAAGTGTCAATCAAGGCCATCAAGTCAACGTTAATGTCGACACATTCTACCATTTCTCGATCGATCTCCTTGACATATACATACGTCACGGATATCCCGGATGTTATTTTCGAGGAGACACGTGCGACAAAGTATGTCAAGTGATGCCGCAATGCCACCTCATTTCAGTGACACCATCGAGTCGACGCGAAGGTGGGGACTCGCGTAGCCGTGAATCACGTTGAGGGTTTTTGCAATTGGTTCTCGAGATCGGCAATCTGTGGAATATCACACACTCTTCCCAGATCCTTAGCTGGTATGTGCAATCACATAAATACCCTCCCATTCACTTAGAAATATGCCTCGCCTCGCTTGATCCCTCCAGTCCTCAGGCTTGTTCTTCCACCCTCCTTTTCACCAATGGTCGCTTTTGATAATACGTATGTCCGATTTCTCCGCACCCCCGTTCAGTTTGATTATCATTCATGCTAGTTATGGCGCTCTCTTGATCGGGGTCCTCTTAGCAGGAATGTGAGTACACCGCGTATTGTTATTTCGACCAGTAATCGTTCTCATGCGCATTCTCATTCTCTTAGCATGTATGGTGGTGAGTGCTCATACATTTCCGTTTCTAACCATTTACTTAGTAAATGCTAGTCACCTGCGTTCAAACCTGGTACTACTTTGCTCGCTATCCGAGCGACCCATGGTATTACAAGCTGCTCGTAAGTTTATGATATTCTTTCTTGAACCTGTTCTAACCTTTCGTTCAAGGTCGCCGTCACCTTCCTCCTAGATAGCAGCCACCAGGCTGTCATCACGCACACTAGTAAGTGCAATAATTCACCGAGAGATATGTGCACATATATCTATCCCTAGTTTACACGTACGTTATCACCTACTTCGGACTCGACAATGGTGGGGTTCTCGTCTGGTGAGTGGGCTACTACTATTTATCAAAACAGTTGTGCTCATTCCTCGTCAGGAGCGTGATTGTAGGTCATGGTTTCCCTTCGTTGACAGCAACTAAACCGTTATATGATCCAGGGGGAAGTTTTCTTGAACGTGCGCGACTCGTCCCACTTCACCGCTTCTTAGCTTACCGTGTGTGCAGGCAACCACTACACTACTTGTCCAGTGCTTCCTGGTGATGCGTATTTGGAAGCGTACGTTCCTGCTTTTCGTCCAATAGAGTTTAACCACTGAGTCTTCGTGCAGTCAGCAATAAGAATTGGTTCATGACTGGCTCAGCTGTGAGTGCATATTCACGGGCCGGGGAACGTAGCTTGATTTCTGATTAAATTCTTAAAAAGTTACTATTGGTCTTGGGCGAATTGTGTGAGTTACATGCAGCAGAGATCACCTTTTTTTTTTAACTAAGAGTATTCCATCTACAGTTGTCGCACTCAGTGAGAAATGCGTAACCGACTGTCTTATCCGTAAACACCACTGACACTATTAACTGTGCGCAGTTTTCTCTGCCAAGACGTAAGCCTTTGTTCCATCCCTGGTTTTCACCAGTTCTATGCTCATGCACGCTTAGTATAACTCTCACCACATTTTCACAACTCATCCTCTTCAAGGTAAATGCAAAAACCTAGCCGGACACAGAGTCTAAACGCACTAACGAAATCTTCAGCCATTGTCTCTGACGATCAACGCCCTCGCCGCCGCAGGGGATGCTCTCATCGCTGTGATCCTTTGTTATTTGTTACAAAAGTCTCGGACTGGCTTCCGAAAGTGAGTTATCCACACACTTGCTCGCTACTTTTTCTGAACACTGTCGTCAGGTCTGAAACAATGATCAACAAGTTGGTGAGTGCCTGTGCTCTCAATGAGATTATTTCGGGCGAAAGACGAGCATGATCTAGATCATTTTCAGCATCAACACCGGTCTCTTGACCAGGTCAGTTTTATGATCTAAGCGAGGCACATCATTTTACTGACAGCGCGCAGTATGTGTGCCCTAGGGTCATTCATATGTGTAAGCGTTGCTGCTTACCTTCTGTGATTGCTCGTCGTTGATCATATCATAGTATAATGCGTGGCCACACACGTACATCTATATTGCATTCTACTTCAACATTGGCCGTCGTAAGTGCTCTCTTAGGGCAAGGAAATCTTATTGATGCGTTGATTTAGTTTACTGTAACTCGCTTCTTGCCACGCTAAATGCTCGCAAAGGGTTAAGAGGAGATACACAAAACGAAGATATTTCACTTTCCTACCAATGCCAATCAAGCAGAACAACAAAGCAGGGAGGATTGTCATCAGCGAAGGTAGGCCTCTTTGTGGGACAGCGTGGAACATACATTTATCATCACACTAGCACGCAGCAAACAGTATTTCCATAAAGGTTGACACTATGCAAGAATACATCCACGACGAGGTGAGCATTCGACTACGGAACGTTTTCTTTTGGCTGACGTGGTGACACCAGTTATCTTCGCCACACATCGACATAAAGGACGGCGATGTTGTTTGAAACAGACACTGATACTATTGTGGAAGAATCGATACCTTTGTTTCTGGGTTCAGTGCCCATGATGGCAACGTTCCTTGTACGAGAGTCCTGTAGCGTAGTAGTTGTTTAGTGATTGTTCTGTGACTTATATCCTGTTTTCCTGGTTTACACACGAAAAAAATGTGGTTGCTGTTGGCGATGCCGTCTCCGAGTCTCCTACTTTCCAGAATCCAGATTGCTG